>CALNHX010003865.1:0-139906 GCA_940337035.1 Agriotes lineatus | reverse complement strand
TGCCAAGTTTAATACACAAACAAAAAGGTCCAATAACTGATTATCTTTACAAATAATATAAACCGATCTATTACTTATGTTTACAACAAGCATCTGTTATCTTTAACATAAGAAGTTCTTACAAAAATGTTACTAAAGCTAGTAATGATGTCCCAAATATTTTACTAAATCCATGTCACGAGGAATTAACGTGCCAACTTTAATACACAAACAAAAAGGTCCAATAACTGATTATCTTTACAAATAATAGAAACCGATCTATTACTTATGTTTACAACAAGCATCTGTTATCTTTAACATAAGAAGTTGTTACAAACATGCTACTAAAGCTAGTAATGATGTCCCAAATATTTTACTAAATCCATGTCACGAGGCATTAACGTGCCAACTTTAATACACAAACAAAAAGGTACAATAATTGATGTATCTTTGCAAATAATATAAACCAATCTATTACTTACTTATGTTTACAACAAGCATCTGTTATCTTTAACATAAGAAGTTCTTACAAGCATGCTACTAAAGCTAGTAATGATGTCCCAAATATTTTACTAAATCTATGTCACGAGGCATTAACGTGCCAACTTTAATACACAAACAAAAAGGTACAATAATTGATGTATCTTTGCAAATAATATAAACCGATCTATTACTTACTTATGTTTACAACAAGTATCTGTTATCTTTAACATAAGAAGTTCATACAAAAATGCTACTATGGCTAGTAATGACGTCCCAAATATTTTACTAAATCCACGCCACGAGGCATTAACGTGCCAACTTTAATACACAAACAAAAAGGTACAATAATTGATGTATCTTTACAGATAATATAAACCGATCTATTACTTATGTTTACAACAAGCATGTGTTATCTTTTAACATAAAAAGTTCATACAAAAATGCTACTAAAGCTAGCAATTGTGTCCCAAATATTTTACTAAATCCATGTCACGAGGCATTAACGTGCCAACTTTAATACACAAACAAAAAGGTACAATAATTGATGTATCTTTACAAATAATATAAACCGATCTATTACTTATGTTTACAACAAGCATGTGTTATCTTTTAACATAAAAAGTTCATACAAAAATGCTACTAAAGCTAGCAATTGTGTCCCAAATATTTTACTAAATCCATGTCACGAGGCATTAACGTGCCAACTTTAATACACAAACAAAAAGGTACAATAATTGATGTATCTTTACAAATAATATAAACCGATCTATTACTTATGTTTACAACAAGCATGTGTTATCTTTTAACATAAAAAGTTCATACAAAAATGCTACTAAAGCTAGCAATTGTGTCCCAAATATTTTACTAAATCCATGTCACGAGGCATTAACGTGCCAACTTTAATACACAAACAAAAAGGTACAATAATTGATGTATCTTTACAAATAATATAAACCGATCTATTACTTATGTTTACAACAAGCATGTGTTATCTTTTAACATAAAAAGTTCATACAAAAATGCTACTAAAGCTAGCAATTGTGTCCCAAATATTTTACTAAATCCATGTCACGAGGCATTAACGTGCCAAGTTTAATACACAAACAAAAAGGTCCAATAACTGATTATCTTTACAAATAATATAAACCGATCTATTACTTATGTTTACAACAAGCATGTGTTATCTTTTAACATAAAAAGTTCATACAAAAATGCTACTAAAGCTAGCAATTGTGTCCCAAATATTTTACTAAATCCATGTCACGAGGCATTAACGTGCCAACTTTAATACACAAACAAAAAGGTACAATAATTGATGTATCTTTACAAATAATATAAACCGATCTATTACTTATGTTTACAACAAGCATATGTTATCTTTAACATAGAACTTCTTACAAAAATGCTACTAAAGCTAGTAATGATGTCCCAAATATTTTACTAAATCCATGTCACGGGGAATTAACGTGCCAACTTTAATACACAAACAAAAAGGTACAATAATTGAGTATCTTTGGAAATAATGTAAACAGATCTATAACTTATGTTTGCAACAAGTATCTGTTATCTGTTACAATAATAAGAAGTTTTTACAAAAATGCTACTAAGGCTAGTATTGATTAGTGATGTAACAGAGGTGAGCAGCTGTTGGCCATGTCATTTACATAATCTTGCAAACTTCAGTTTAACCGAAGTGTCACATGTTCTTTGTTGTTGAATTTGAAACTTGAAAGATTTATTTATTTTGTTTATTTCGCACTCAGCCAAACAGGCGTTAGGCCAATTATAGGCGTCGCTGTGCATTTAGAGATACCGAAACAAATAAGTTTAATTTGGAAATATTGTGTTATTTGTGAACAAGACAATGTGAAAGCTAAGTGCAAACTGTGTAATATTTATTTTAAGAGAGGGAAGGGAAAGAAAGCGTCAATTACTCCCTTGCTTGGACACTTGAAATATAGGCATGGTACGGAACAACACTCTGATGAACGAAAAACAAAAGAATGTAGATGTGAGCATGAGGAATATGAAAACCCCCACAAAAAAGAACAAACCCAACTTTCTGTCGTAGTTTGCTGAAAAACAAAAAATGTCGGATATTAATGACATCAGAGCAGTTAATATACATTATAAAATTGGTGAATTGGCAGGATTAGCCAACCAACCATATTCGGTTGTACATAACGTAGGATTTAGACGATCGATGTCACATGGATTTCCATCGATAGTTTCTTTTGGCGCGCTCCTTTATTGCTTGCATACACTTTGCTACGTGTAGTTTTTCTGGTTTGCCCGGGTGTTTATGTTGCGCTGTAACGACTATATTGTCTGGTTTTTGAATAGCTCTTCCTCGGCACCGTTTTCTGAAGTCTTCGCATTTCCAATATGTCTTATCATTTACAGTCTGTTGCGCACATAGAAAAAACCATCCAAGTACAATTTAGTTTTATTTCGTTGACTTTGCACAAATGTCATTTTAAATATATTTTGTTTTACTTACTTGCACCGGGTTACTAGTTTAATATTCATATGATTTAGAACAGCTTAGGTCAAGTGTGTTTTAGTGAAAATCGTACGACACTCATTAATGACCAATAGAAAAATTAGTTCACGAGCTATAACCAAGACAACAACACAATTTCTTGGATATTTTTTTTAGGTAGACATTACTTCTTTTTAGGGTTTGTGTCGTTACGATTTTCTTACCGAATCTGCATTCGAGCATTAATTCATATCCGGAAATTATTTTTCGTGAATTCCAACAACGTCATAATTTGCCCTCGCGTCCCGCTCGGGCAAATTAATACGACGTTGTTGGAACGCACTCAAAAAATTTCCGGAAAGAATTAATGCTCTTATGAGATTATATGTGAAAATTGTACGACACTCATTAATGACCAATAGAAAAATTAGTTCACGAGCCATAACCAAGACAATAATCAAATATCTTGGAAATTTTTTGTAGGTAGACATTACTTCTTTTTAGGGTTTGTGTCGTTATGATTTTCTTACCGAATCTGTATTCGACCATTAATTCATATCCGGAAATTATTTTTCGTGCATCCCAATAACGACCTAATTTGCCCTCGCGTCCCGCTCGGGCAAATTAATACGACGTTGTTGAAACGCACTCAAAAAAAATTCCGGAAAGAATTAATGCTCTTATGATATTACATGTGAATATTCATTTAGACAACCTGAATTTTAGGTTCATTACAGTTAGATCAATTGAAGTTTAGATATTATTTATTTAGAACAAAAGTTAATAGGGCTTTTACTTTAGGCCAACTGTTTTAGACATTTTTTCCGGGAATTGTTTTATTTGACACGGAACATGAACACGAATAATAGTAATAAGACTTGGTACTTGTTATGATTTACCTATTATCTCACGCAGCTAACGAAGCGCAGCGTCTCTTGTCAGACAAATCACTGCTACACTGCTAGTAAAACACGCAAGCACTTGTAACTTGCACCTGCACTTGCAGGGATCGCCGCCGTAAGTCGGAAATCGGAAAGGCCTCCCCTTCCTCGGAAATGAAATGCGCAACTTTGGAATTTAAACACTGGAATTTTATGTGGGGCCCAGCCCCACATTTATTATTTCATATGGAGCCTGGGCCTAGCGGCCCGCATCAGGTCGGCGCCTATGGTTTTTACTAACTCTAATTCACCCGATGAAAGAAACCTTAACGTAAATATAAAAAATATAAAGCACTTTTCGATTGCAATCCATTTAGTTTACCTATGAAACCCGTCAAACTTTTGATACGACTAGGGCGACGGCCTCGTGTGTGCGAGAGGCGTGGCTAGCGTCAAGAACGTGCGTACGCTCATACATCCAGTAGGTCAGTGGTAGGTTGCTGTAACGAAGAATGGGTGGTGTGGAGCTCTTGTCAATGGATAGCAAAATGTTGTAGATATTGTTTATTCTATATTTTTATCCTAACAGACAAAAAAGAACCAAAGATTCATTGGTCGAGGCGGTGGGCCACTGGGAGCCTCCATGGATGGCGGTGTCGGCTGGAAGGGATGCAACTGGGCGTCCGGCGGGGCGGGGCCAAGGTCTACTTTGGAGGCGGGCGTTATGCCTAGGGTCCCAGCGAGCGTAGCAGGTGGAGACCGCACTTTAGTCCAGTCAAATTGTCGAAAATACCTCGTTTTTTTGACAAAAATACTACACTGAAAAGTGAAAATGTATTTTTATAGAAAAAGGGGTTTTTCATATAAACATGCAAAACAGCAAGACAAACATTTAAAAATATATAGGCTTATGAAGTTTAAAAAAACAAATGAAACAAGTTTTCGATAGTCAAAATCGATTTATTAGAAAAAAGTTATAGCCAAAAAATCGCTAAAAAGGGCCGATTCTTCAATTGTTTCTAACTTAATAACAAAGAATTGTATAACGTTGAAATTTTCAGAAAACAGTACTCGGTGAGCAAAAAACGTAGGTTTTTGAAATTTGCAAAAATGTTGATTATTTTTTGCATAGTTCAATGTTTTCGAAAAAATTACGTTTTAGCAGAAATTCATTTAATCAGGTTACAGAAGTCGTACAGCAATCAGCCTGTGCTTAATTTTTTCCTTACGAGTTGTACTACTAGACACAATACGAGCGCGAATTTTTTTCACTTGCAGATATATGTAAATTCAATTTGAAGAGTAATCTTTTTACGCGCACAAGATGTTGAATATTTTTGACTATTCAACTCACCCCCTTCAAGTTAACTATTCACCAATCATAATTTAGTATTTATGTCATTTGCCACCAATCAGCGTAAAATTGTGCAACAATTCCGCTAGCGGAGTTTTAATGACAATTTTTTTCTCTTCCTGTGACATTTATTAAACTTCCTGTAAAATTAATCAAATATGATATTAGAAATGTCAAATTTGACAAACAATTTATTTTACGTCAACAGATTTTTATTTTCAAAGAGGACGTGATAAAATTGATTAATTACTAAGAAATGTCAATTTTTTTCGTTGAATAGTCCTTCAAATGCCGCTTGCAGCCGACGAATTGCATGAATTTTTGTCAAAGTGTTTATTCGTGTTTATTGCTTCAAAATTGGTCTCGTGCTGTCGCACTCGACCAATTTATATCGAAGCAATACACACTCATACACTTTGACAAAAATTTTCGGCAATTCGTCGACCGCTCGCGGTATTGTATATGACAATTTTAGTTGTATTGAAATTCCATCAGTACCATTCGATAGTTGCCAATTTTCTAGGAATTTAAAATGCGCTTTTGTTTATTTTAACAAGGAATTACACTTAAGTTCAAATTAGCGGTATTTATAAGACTGGCTGTTAGTGTAATTACACATCACAGAAAGACAGGTACGTGTTTTTCATTAATGCAAATATCCTTTATAATTTACCAGTTCCAATATTGAATATTAATATAATCCATTTAGGAAACTCCCCCGACATTTACAGCGTAAAATCCAAAATAGAGTACGAACTATTTCAGCTGATTGTATTTAATGGCCAGTAGCGTTAAACTTGTAAGTAAGGTTGTAACAGATTATTTGTTATTTTGCTAAACTTAAATATGAATCTTTAGTGAAACAAAGTAAAAACATAATTTATTAATATCTATAGTAAGTAATATAACGGGTGTTCATAAACAGTCGTCATCCCAGTTGCTTTGAAAAACAAAATGTTATGTCTTTGATTAATTCGTGCAACACAATGAAACGTCATTGAGTACTGTCATAGCGCATTTTTTCTCAATTTTAATAGACATACGTTTCTGAAGTCAAAACCTACTGGGATGACGACTGTTTATGAACACCCGTTAGTATTTCATTAATACCGTTTTCTCAAAGTGGATACTTTCTAGCATCATTTTAACAGAAGTATCGAATGAAATAGAAAATTTCTGCAACGTTTCTATATTTGATGGGTCACGGATGCGTAAGACGCAGAAATCTGTATTTTATGAAAGTTTCGAAAATATTGAACCTACTCCAAATCTACAAAATAAAATCAATGTCTTGGACGTCGGTTTTTTCATTTGCCGAGTTGTTTAGACGTCAAATAAAACAATGCAAGGAATTTTACAGTTATATGTACGATACACTCAACATTTAAAAAAAAACTGTATTCGACGGATACCCCGACGATACGGCATTAAGTACAAAATCCTTTGAACGACTGCGCAGACAAATGAAATCTGTTGGTCGAGAAATACTTTTTGATAATAACACAAAAATACTGTATCCAAAAGAGAAATTTTTTTCTAACGGAAATAATATATATCTGCAGAGTTGCAAAAAGTTGGCTTCACTACTACATTTGCTGATGAGGATGCAGATAGATTGATCATATCCACTGCCATCGAATTACAAAAAGATAATAAAATTGTTAAAATAATTGGCGAGAACGTTGATCTGTTAGTATTATTAGGGCAGTTAGCACCATCAAAAACAAATATATACTTTGGTAAACCTGGAAGAGATAGAGAAAACGAGAAGGTGTACAGCTGTGACATTTTGAAGTTTCCAGATTTAAAACAAACGTATGATTGTTTTATATAATAACACGATGTGATTCAACATCGTGTTTTTTTAAAAAAGGCAAGAATAAAATTCAAAAAATATTCAATCAGCAAATAAACAAGCTTAGAAAATTAGATACTTTTTATGGCAGAAAAGCTAAACATAATCAGACTGCGAAATCGGGTGTGAAATAGTAGCAACTCGATACATA
The DNA here is from genome assembly GCA_940337035.1 of Agriotes lineatus. Taxonomy (NCBI): domain Eukaryota; kingdom Metazoa; phylum Arthropoda; class Insecta; order Coleoptera; family Elateridae; genus Agriotes; species Agriotes lineatus. The sequence continues at coordinate 132,721 of CALNHX010003865.1, read as the reverse complement.
ACAAAAAAGGACACTTGTAATCTAAACGAACAAAAGTTTCTACAATCCCAAAGTCAACTTCGAGGCCATCTTTTCGAGAATCTTCCTCTAAGTGAAAGTGCTGCTATCAAACTTACCTGCAAATACGAACCAGGCTAGGAAACAAACTTAATCCGATGAAAAGGGGTTGGAAAATCATCAACAGTATTTTGCAACCCATATGTAGCTCAGAGCCTGATGACGTTATAAATAAAAGCACTTGTAGATGCAAACCCTGTTGTAAAACTAATAATTGTAGTTGTAAAAAGCACTGGTAAAAATGTTAAAACTTGTGGTTAAGATGCCAAAGTGGTAGTTGCTCAAATATTAAAAAGAATTGTTAGCATTCAAGGAATTAACGATGATATAGACGAACCATACATCGCAGACACTGAGGTAGAAGCTGGTTATGAAACTGTTAATAACATTGAAGTAAGTATATTAGATGATAGAGTGAGAAAGAAGAATCGCTTAAAAAAGAAGAATTGATTGATTCTTTAATGTATAACAATTTCTTATAAATAATTGTTTTAAAATATTGCTTATAATCCTATTTTTAATAAAAATATTTTTCATGGTTAATGATAGTAAAGACCACTAATTTGAGGTTGAGTGTTATGATGTAATTTCAGTACAATTAAAATTTACAAAAATGTTCAACATTTTGTGCGCGTAAAAAAAGGTCACTCTTCAAATTGAATTTGTACATATCTGCAAGTGAAAAAGATTCGCGCTCGTATTGTGTCTGGTAGTACAACTCTGAAGGAAAAAAATAAGTCCACGCTGATTGCTGTACGACTTCTGCAACCCGATTAAATCAATTTCTGCAAAAATGCATTTTTTTTTTCTAAAAGATTGAATTATGCAAAAAATAATCAACATTTTTTAAAATTTCAAAAACCTACGTTTTTTGCCCACCGAGTACTATGTTTTCTGAAAATTTATACAATTCTTTGTTTTTAAGTTAGAAAGAATTGAAAGAATCAGCCATTTTTAGCGGTTTTTTGGCCAGAACTTTTTTCTAATCAATCGATTTTGACCATCGAAAGCTTGTTTTATTTGTGTTTTTAAACTAGGTACACAAGCCTATATTTTTAAATTTTTTTCTTTCTTTATTGCATTTTTATCAAAAACCCGTTGTTTCATTATTTGACCGCCATTTTGAATCACTTCTCCACTGATTCAGCTGTTACATTGTAGTTCATTGAATTCTACGGAATTTTTTCTATTAAAATGCATTTTCACTTTTCAGGTAGTATTTTTGTCAAGTAAATATCTAATTTGACTGGACTACTGGACACAGGTGATGTGACCAGTGCTTAATTTTCTTATATAAAGCGTAACCCTGATTCTTTTAATTACGTAATATCTTCTAGCTATTATGTGTAAGAATATTGAATTAGTACCTGAAAATCTTTACGATGCATATTTTATAACTGTCTGGGTTTACCATTGTCAAGTTGCTCTCAAAACCGAAACTTGTTTCTCAGAAACAGTTTTTTTTCTAATAAGCTTTATTTTCCAGTTATTGAAATAACATGAAAACATGCTTTAAGTGAACTTCCCTTAATTGTTGTTCGATATTGACCAAAAATTAATAGAACCGAGATATTTCAATATAACTCTTAATATGAAATTTGGTTATATTTCAACAAATTGTTTTTGAATTATCGAGTCCATACACGTAACATGCGATTCTAAGCGATTTATACAATAACTGTTTTGTACTTTTTTAAGAAATTGTTAATAACATTGAATTTGACCAAGGAAACAAATATTTTACTTTTTTCATGAAACATAAACTATGACAAACATGAAATGCTATTTACTAATTCATTCACACTTGTAGAAAGGGTTGAAAATAATAATTCGAAGTTTTATAATTTTATTGATGTCCTAATATCAAGGAAAGGACAAACTCAGGAGGTTCGATCCTAGAGTTGGAATTGTTTGCAGTTGATAACAGACTAAGCCGATCTAGCAGGTTCGAGCCTTTTGGGCTCCTAGGTCGGCTTCCAATGTTTGAATTCGTTTGGAAGAGCAGGACGAACTAGAAGATTCGATCCCAAAGCTTGAATGTTTTCTGAATGCAGGCCGGTCTAGAAGGTTCGATCTAATATTACTGACTATTCCCCTCAGATAATATAAACCAATCCCACCACTCCATTTTCAAAATTTGAACCAATCAGAGTCGAATACAGCGAATATTTTGCACAAGTGCAATACCCGGGTATTTGCACAAGTGCAATATTCGAGTATTTGTGGGAAGAAAACCAAACCAGCTTGGTATACAAGAAAAAGAAACGGAGCTTATGAATTTATTTTGTGAAATTACAGTCACTAAAAGTACAGTTATTATAGTAATTTACAACACAATCTTTATTTGACGTCGAACTGTCTCGATTTTCAATAGGAATGATGCTTTCTTCTTGCCGAGCTGTTTCCTCACTTCGCAACTTTGAAACAAGGAGGGTGTGGTGCTCTTCATTTAGCTGCAGATATGAATTGATAGAAGAGACACTGCTGTGTCCAGTAATTCTAGTAATTTGTGTTTCCCCTACTCCTTCTTTTGCTAAATTGGAAATTGCCGAAGATCGATTGGAATGGTTCGTGATTTTTACACGCTTAACATCCATTCCAATTTTTTCGGCCGCTTCAGAGGTCCACTTTGATAGCATGTTTCGTCCTATCGGTACATTTAAAAAAAAACCGACCGACTTTTCTCTTTTCCAAGCAGGATTCGGCGTTAGGAACAAGCGTTTAGACGTGATATGTGCTTCTCTTCTTTCCATAAGTTTGTTAAACAACCTGTAATCAAAAAGTAGAATGAATGTGGAATATTTCAATTAAGCTTTGATTATAAAACCAACCTCACTGGACAGTGATCATTGTTATCTTCATTTGCAGTCAACCATTTCTTTCGTGCTAATGGTTGGGCACCGCCTTGCGACGTCTTGTCGAATACTGGGTCGTAGATAATACGTCCTGTCTGCTTACCAAAGTTGTCGAATTCTTTTGTAAAAAACGTAGTAAGACAATTTGCGGCTTCGCCCCCACGCCATGCCAGTTCGAACGAGGCTACGTGATAAAACTTCTTCTGCAGCCCCTCGGGAGTGTTTTCATCCCAAACATTGATCATTTTTATATGGTTTTCTCGACTAAAGGCTACGGCGCTCCTTTTCCTATTCTCGCTGCATGCTTGAAGTTCTTTCCGTTTTGCGTCGCGGGCTTTTCGTGCTTGTTGAAATTCAACGTCTTTAAAAGGATCAAAGCTTACATTAAATTCTTTATAATATTTCTCCTGCAGTACTTTAGCCACGCGATTCCAGTTGGTTTTGATTACTCCCTCTTTATAATTACCGCCATCTTTTCTTCTCATATTGTACCCAAAATCTGTTAAAACGTTTGCCAATTGTACCACAGAGGTGTTTTCGTCTGCAACGTAGCCCTTTTCTTTGCAAAAATCTTCGAATAACCTCCAGGAGCACAGGTTAGATTTCTGAGTATTGATGGGTGTAATATCACCTACTTTGTTGCCGATTTCTTCAACAGAACTAGTTCCAAAGCGCGAATCCATGTTTTCGGATGCCGATCGTCGAGATATTGACCAGAAAAACATGAAAAACTTGCAAGTAAAAAGCGATCACAGATGCAGAAAAAACGCTGTCAAAGTGTTATCTTTGTTTATCGGCGTTACTATGGATCTACTAATGTTTCATTGTTATATCGTCATACAACCATGATAAACTTTTCTGTTAATAGAAATGTCAGAAAGAAAACTGTAAACTCTTTAAAAAGGAATAATATGATATTCAAAGAATGAAATTTCTTCGGGAAATAGTCTTGCAATATTTCCCGCGTGCATTCTGTATAATTCGAGTATTTCTCTCGAACGCTTCGCGTATAACTACTGAATATTCCTCTGCTAAAATGTGTTTGTTTTAGACTCTCCTGCTTACTATTGGCTTGCGGAGAGGGGGAAATTGGGGCCTTTTAGGTTAATGTTGTAGAGTCGTGCTTTCTGGGGTATTGTACAGCTCTTGCGATTTGGAGTCGTGCTGTTTTGAGACGTAAATTTATATGTTCTTTGGCGACTACTAGTATGTACAGTGAAAGCTCCTATATGGGGATATCAAGGGTTCCAACTTTTTTGTCCGCCTAAGAGAGATGTCCACTTAAAAGGGAGCCTTTATTTTAAAGAAACAAAACGATGTTTAAATATTTGAAAACGATTTTATTGGTTTTTATTTCCAAATTATTGGGATTTTGGAACGAATTTACATATGCAAATGACATAAATATGTAAATAAAAGAAACAAAATAGTTAACAAAATCGAAACTGCTTGTTATTGTTTTCGTTTTTGCTGCAGAAGACAGTTTTGGAAGTGACTATGTTTTTTAGGTATAAAATTATTTCTTGCAAACTGCTTCAAACTATCAACGATTTTGAGGGCCTCATCATAAGAACTTTTTGAATTAGAACAAATTCCTACAGTTTCTCCCCGGATTCAGTATTTACTTCTTGCTCATTTTCCTATTGTTCAATTTCCTCCATTAGGTTTTCAGGGTCACAGGTTTCTTCTGTATGAACATTATTGTCCATATTCACGATGTTTTCTAGATTTTAGTCATTACATGTTGACAAAGGTAGGTCATATTCGGGATCAAATTTGATTGGAGCTCATTCACTTGTCTTACAACCACCTTTTTAAAGCAATTCTGCATTGTGTTTGATGTTACATTATTTCATGCTATAAAATAAAGGTCTTCTAAATTATTTATAGATTTGAAAAGTTCTGATGCAGGTTTGACACCGTCAATTTTTAACAAAATATGTTTCTGTATTAAACTTATGTAATAAAATTTAAAATTTTGTATTATGCCTTGGTCTAAGGGTTGGCATGCAGAAGTTGTATTGGGCGGTAGAAAAATAACTTTTATGTTCTTTATTTTAACTCCGATACGCTGTAAAATAATATTAGAAGATCACACAATAGAACAAATTCTCATTTTAATTATCTAGGCTGCGATATAACATACCAGTATGGTCGAGATATTTACAAAAAATTACACCAATTCCAACAGATATGCGGAATCATCCATAGGACCTTAAAAAATCAAGCACAAAGGGACACCTAACTGAAACATATGGCGGTACCAACACTTTATAACTTGGCTCCTTCAATTGTTGAATGTTCGCGGCCGATATCTGTTTGCTCCGAGTAGCTTTGAAAAGGATTGGGTATATGGGGTTCGTGGGTTTTCTCAGGGCGTTCAGATTAAAAGAACGGAGGTCGTAACCTATAATTTTGAATCAGTAATGTACTCGTTGACCTAAATGTATTGCTGATCCCTTGCCGTCTTAGCGGCGGTATCCTCCGGGGAACGTTTTGGTGCAGGTGGACAAGACTTACCTTTGGGTTATCCTGTACAAATGTCTACAAAGTTGGCTAGCACCGGAGCGCAATAATACAACACACTGACTTATTATGGGATGTATTGACCGATTAATAATAGCCCTAGGCGGGCAACACACATAAATTAGCAATATCCCATGGAACGAAAAGTTTCTAACCTAACATGCGCTAACCTAATCTTAATTCTAATTCCTAATCTATGATTTATTACTAAAAAACAAAATAGCAGAAGATTCCTCATTTAGCGAACAACACACATAAATTAATCTAACTATTGTATTAATTTTTTAGATGTTAAGTTTTAAATAAATTCGTCGCGCTCTTACTTTTTTCTACAGGTAATCTAGCTCTCACAATTCGCGTTGTTATAGTATAGAGGGTTTCCCAAATTCGTATGTCGCTATTGAATGATGGTTTTATTGCCCACCTGGAGTGTAATTTCGGCTAACAAGGCAAGGGCTCCGGGATCGGCCAGAGGCGACGCTGCTTTTCTTTCGGCCCTGAGAATGCCCTCGCTAAAGGATGACTTGCCGCCAAAACGTGATGCTACAATCGCTCGCTCTCTCTCCCTCTCGTAGACCCGTAGGCGCACTTTCTACAACTGCCAGCTGAGTTCCAGGACATATTCCTACGCTCTCGCTATTGTACTCGACAACCGTTAAAAACGCTATCTTGGCTTAGTTGCACCCGCGCAAAATGCACTCACGGCAAACGTTTTAGTTCTTTCGAGTAGTTTACTGGCAAGCACCAAGTTTAGGGCACTGGGTTTGCAGCTGCTTAAATTGAGCCAACTAGCCCCACGACTCGACCGTTCACCTTGCTGCTAGGCACCCGACTAAATTTGCCTCCCAAGAAACAACCCTCCGGCGTTTTGACCATTGTCAACTCTCACGAGCCCGGGAACTGAAATTCAAATCTTCTAACCGACGCCCGGTTACAACTTCTGTATGGAAGCGAAACATGGGCAACATCAGAGAGGGATAAAAGCAGAATACAAGCATCAGAAATGAAATTCCTTCGGAAAACAAAAGGATGCACAAAAGAAGACCATATAAGAAATACAGAAATAAGGAACGACTTAAAAATCTATGCCATCAACGACAAAATAACAGAATACCGCGAGAAATTGACACAATATGTCAACAGGATGGGAAAAGAACGAATCCCTAAGAAAGCCATGGCATACCGACCAAGAGGGAAAGGGAACCGCGACGTCCCAGAAAACGGTGGAGTGATTTATGAAATTCGGAACAGGCATATAATGTCTGTGCCTTGAAAGGAAGGTGATGATGATGATGATTTTTACCCCTCGAGGATGAGATGCCGCATTGTCTAAAAATAACAAAATTGTTCTCTTCTGAATGCCCAGTTTTCTATCTAGTTGTGACAGCCATCCGCTTATAATTTCGCGAGTCATCTAGGCCTTTTTGTTCGATTTCTATTTGGCCGGAAAATCCTTGATAGCAACATTTGAATGATCGAGGTCGAGCCGCATTTCCGATAGCCAATAACTCACGATTCTGCTCAGGCATGTTTGCACAAAATATAATTGTTACTCTCTCTTTAGACATTTTTCCAACCGCACATTTTTCTAAAGTTAAAAGTTTTATCAGGTAGTGCACGAAAAAAGTCCACTTTCATCTCCATTATACATGTCCTCCTTGTGGTAACCAAGTAACGTAGAAGGAAGCTTTTTCATAAAGTGATTACCGGCTTCTTGATTTACATCAGCAGATTCACCTGACCTGCACTTAAAACTAATGTTGTGCATTTTTCGCCACTTTTTCAGTCAACCATCAGAAGCACTAAAATTATTACAATTACATTTTTCGGCTATTTCTTTGGCTTTAGCATTCAATAAAGGTCCTGATTTCGGTTGTTCTGACTTTGCGCGCGTGCAGAAATCTTACAACGCATTTTATCAATTTTATTAATTGTTTGTTAATGGACAAGGTCTAGCCGTGCAGAGTACCAGGTACCTGAGACACCGACTGCTGTAGTTATCTGATCAAAGTCCTACTTAGAATTTTGTCGAGACTAAGGAGTTCCAACCCTAGCAAATGGTTTTTCACATGCTACACATCATGGTGCAATGGAACCCATGGTTTTGCATTACTACCGATTGATGACATTTCGTAGAGGCTTTCATCCGCATTTTTTATTTTTAAAAACCTCACCGGGACCGGGGATCGGTTTTTTAAGAACATTGATACCTAAAGCCCATTTCTGTTGAATGGTTTCTTTGTCTTTCGCTATTTGTGCTGCTTGTGATTTTCCTATGCAATATAAATTTTCTTTTTCAAACACAAAATTACAACGAAGGGAAATGTACTCATATCTAACTTATTTCTATAGTCTTTAGACTAAACACTAAAGGATGCATTCTGAAATGGGTGCAATTGCAAGTAGGGGGCCGCACTAAAAATATTTTGTTGGCAACGTGTTTACCATATTTAAATAATATACACGTTTTAAAAAACTAACTAGCCTACATTAAATTTATATTCGTCAATTTGTTTCTCTCTATTATGAATTCGGCCATATATTTCCACAATTTAAACTTTTCACTATAGTTTAAATATAAACTATGTCTCACAAAATACTTTTTATTTAAATAGTATTGGAGTCAATAACTTTGATAGGCCCCGAACAGTTTTAGATTTTCGATGTGATGAAAAAGTATTGTGAATTTCACATATTATTCAAAACTACACATCGGTTCCAATACGGTATCAACATGCAGATAAGATTAGTCTGCTTCAATTTATTAAATGTCACTCAGTTTACTACCCTTTAGTGCATTATTACGACCCGCTAATACGAAAATACAGTCTTTTTTGTGTATCCTTGTTGCAAATCTTGAATGTTTTCTATCACGTTTTTGAAGGGGTGCCAGTTCGATATGCGGTCTACCATGTATAATACGGTCTACAATAAAGTAGCTGGTACCACAAGGGTCATAAAACACAAAAGCAAAGGTATGCCGCAGATAGTATTACTACTCGATCACTAATAAATACAATAATATTACAATTTACATTAAATTTAAAACTTGCTCTCAAACGTGTTACGCTATGACCGTCCAGTTTTATTTAGCTCTAATTATTGAAAGCTAAACCGCTGATGCTTCCTAAATTATTTCCCGCCATTCTGGAAATTGCAGTTAATTTCATTTCTATGGGACTTGCGGTAGACTTTGATTTAAATTTTCTTGGCAGTGTAGACCTCCTATACTGTGTTCCGCTAAAAGAAATAATTAAGCCATTCTCCACAAATTTATGCGTGCGGGGAATCAGTTTCACACGCTAAAAATTAAGTCTAGGAGTAGTTGTGTGGAAAGGTCGTAGCCTGGAAGACTTTGAGCTCGCTCGTGATAGTCAAAACAATTATACCTGGAAGAACATGGGAAAAATTTGTATTGTTTTAATGGGCGGTAGCTGATGTGTCTGCCGTTGATGGATTGGGGAAATTTCGCCAGGAAAACTTCCTCTCGGCGAAAAGAGGTGTGCGTGTTCAGCGCCCATATTTGATAGTGGAGTACGAAGGTAAAGACACTTTCAAACCATATATAGATTTTTATGTAAGCTGAGTTTAGCTATCGCATCCACACCAGAGTTTTTCAATTTCCATACGTTTGGCTTATTTATTTATTATATTTATTTAGAAGAATATCACATGGTCAACGAACAGGTAAAAACCCAATTACAGGTTGACACTAATTACAAGATATTATTATTATTCTGCCGTACTTAGCCAAAGAGCAGCATCTCCAATTTTCACCAATGGAAATACTACTCTCCAGCCAAGCACGGCAGTATTGTGGTACTAGTAGTACTAGAAATAATGAAAACAAAAAACATTCAGAAAATATCGATACTCCCAGCATACTGATTATAAGATCGCACAATTTTCCAAAACGGTGAGTTTAAAATAGCATTGGTACTAGCAAATTCCGGTTTGAACAGTTGAAAATATCTGGTATTGAACTGAGGCACATTAAAAATAATACATGAAATTAAATCCGGACAGTTGAACATATTATTTACAATCTTATAAAGAACAGTAACATCATTACACTTCCTACGATTTTCCAAAGTCACTAAGCCGACAGTCGCCAATCTGCAGACATAGTTATGTAAGTCAATATTCAGTCGCTTACAAACAATTCTTACAAATTTTCTTTGGAATTTTTCGATTCTATTACAATGAATTGCATAACAACGGTTCCACATTACACTTGCATATTCAAGATTTGATCTAACGTAATAGTCCAGTCGTTGAAGGTAAAAATATGCTATTACCTCAGAATTCTTTGAACCTTGGCCGATTGACGTGAAATTTGGTGAGTGGTTAGGGGATGGCTCAAGGAGCAAAAGTGACATAGCGCTGATGTGCGCTTTTACCCTGAGAGTGGATGCCACCCTTTCTCGGGGGTGGAAATGTGTTCACTCAAAATAAACCCGGAAATGGATAGAGGGACAAATTCTAAGTAAAAAATGTTCTATATAGTTTTTTCGGTAGATCGATATTTTTCGAGATATTCGCGATTGAAGACTTAGATTTTTCGTGATAAAAATGTATGGTTTGAACGGTTTTTCGCGAATAAGTCGAAAACTTCGCGTTCTATCAAATAAGTTGCAATAACCAGAAATGAAGCTTCGAAAACAGCAAAGAGATTGGTTTTTGTATGAATGCTCTAGGTCCAAAATAAAAGAAGTTATGGCTCGTTGAAGAAGATTTTTTTTTGCAACAACTTGGTTCGAAGTAATCAACGTTAATTAACGAAAAACCGATGCATTTTTCGGGAAAAACTTATAGAACATTTTTTGTAGCGATTGAAAAGACCTTTAAAATGAGTACTGTTAAAAGTCGATTGCATTATAACTAAGCGAGCTACGATGCAAAAACGGTGGGCCACTCAAATTCTTGAAAGAAAATGAGCGCTAAAACCCCAGCCATTCCACCCAAATTGAGATTGACCATTATCTCTTTACAAATTACTTTATTTTAGTATTACTCATGTAATCCAAAAGTTTTTCGACATGCTCAGACTTTGCATATTCAAAAAGTAAAGGGTTGAAGGGCTCGGGAGGGGTGGTCCGCGCACTATAATGCAAACTTCTAACATTTATATCTCCGTTATGTTTTTTCCTACAGAAATAAAAAAAAACTAAAATGTTCGTTAAGAAAAAAATCCACATTTTTGTACTCTATTATGTTTTACTTTTTTTCTCTGTAGTTTTAGTTATTTTCAAAATAAGGTATTTTTTAAAGAAATTTGAAAAATACGTTTTCCATTTTTATCATATTTTTTTCGAAAAATACGCATTCTAACCCGCCCAAACTTTTGGATTACATAAGTAATACTAAAATAAAGTAATTTGTAAAGGGATAATGGTTAATATCAATTTTGGTGGAATGGCTGGGGTTTTAGCGCACATTTTTTTTTTCAAAAATTCGAGTGGCCCACCGTTTTTGTATCGTAACTCGCTTAGTTATAATGCAATCGACTTTTAGCAGTGCTCATTTTAAAGGTCTTTTCAATCGCTACAAAAAATGTTCTATAAGTTTTTCTCGAAAAATGCATCGGTTTTTCGTTAATTAACGTTGATTACTTCGAACCAAGTTGTTGCAAAAAAAATCTTCAACTAGCCATAACTTCTTTTATTTTGGACCTAGAGCATTCATAAAAAAACCAATCTCGTTGCTGTTTTCTAAGCTTCATTTTTGGTTATTACAACTTATTTGATAGAACGGAAGTTTTCGACTTATTCGCGAAAAACCGTCCAAACATGCATTTTCATCACAAAAAATCTTAAGTTTTCAATCGAGAATAGCTCGAAAAATATCGATCTATCGAAAAAACTATATAGAACATTTTTTACTTAGAATTTGTCCCTCTATCCATTTGCGGGGTTATTTTGAGTGAACACATTTCCACCCCCGCGAAGAGGTGGCATCCACTCTCAGGGTAAAAGCGCATATCGGCGCTGTCACTTTTGCTCCTTGAGCCATCCCCTAAACACTCACCAAATTTCACGTCAATCGGTTAAGGTTCAAAGAATTCAGAGCGGAAAACCTTCAACGACTGGACTATAAGCAGAATACAACAGGGAGGTGATCCATCATGCTGATAGTGGAGGTGTCTTAATAAGAAGTAATAAAACGCAGTAGTCTTCTCCACGTACATTTATTAACAAGGCGACATGTTTTGAAGCCAAACTGGCTTCATCTTCAGGCCAAAATGATTATCTACAGAGGCATATGGTTAACAATAGTGTACAATGTAAAAAAGATTAACTTACTGGTTATAAAACAGGTAAAACCACGTGTTCCAGATTATAGGTTAAATTGAGGTTAAGCGTTGAAGACGAGGTAGTAATAAAAATTCACAAAGAACACCACATTGGAGAAGAAAATTAATTCAATAGCCAGTAAACTACGTTATAAAGATCGTTGTACTGGCTATTACATCAAATTTAACAATTAAAAAACGGCAAGTAAAATAGCAACCATCCTCTGAAGGAGAAGGCACTAGAATGGGAATTTTCAGTCAGTACATAAGTAACTGAAACCCGATCAAAAGTCCCTAAATTCAATGACACTGAAACTACCAGAGAGGGTCAGAAAATATAAGAACAAAGTTAAAACCAAAAATGGCCAAAGACAAAACAACTATTTAATATTCAGGAAAATGTAATTAGTATCAAAATCTGTGACTTCATTGAGTCTGCATTCATTATTGTTAGACATAATTTCAAAATTTCGAGTAAATTCAACAATCTACCTTTGTTGGCTATATATAAAATTTTATAATCTTTATTAGGATCAAAGTTGTGGTTATGTTCCAAAATGTGATTAGCAAAAGCTGATTTATTAGGTTGGTCGATATTAAAGTTGTTGTTTTTAATGCAAGCAGAATGTTCTTTGATTCTTTTTCTGAAAGTACGTCCAGTCTGACCAATGTAAAAGCAGTTGCATGACGAACAGTCAAGACGGTAGGCACCAGATCTATCTAATAAAGGGGTGGGATCTTTATTGAAGACTACCAATTTCTGAAGGGAATTGGTAGTAGAAATTAAAATTAGTTGAAACAGGATTAATATTCGAATGGGAAGTGTTGCAATCAGAGTCAGGATAAATCAAGAACTTAAGACTTAAAAATTTCAATTTTAATCACTCCACCAAAAACAATAATCCCAAGATTAAACATTTTCATTCTTACAACCCTTCTGGTTCTAAGGATTTTAATTTGATTTATCCTGACTCTGATTGCAACACTTCCCATTCGAATATTAATCCTGTTTCAACTAATTTTAATTTCAAATTTCACAACAGAACTTTAAATCTTAGCAATGTCAAATTTAGTGACACTGAGATGGACATTTTAGACAAGGGCTTGAAGAACAACTCGGTGTGATTGACGTTACAATCATAATTGCCTTAATGATTTAGCTATTCATTCTGAGAAAGTCATAATGTCTTCAGGCATTGATAATCCGAACCTGGTTAGGGCTGAGATTAGTAGAAAGATTTCTAACTACAAAAAAACTTTACCTAATTTGAATAATGCTCACATTCACGGCCTTCTGGATTAGCGTGCCTGCCGGCTCTCACCGGCCTGTTCATTTGTGACAAATAGCATTACAAAGTTGTGACTCGGCATATCGGGGGATTGAAGTTCAGAACCACGCCAGCCGGTTTGAAACTTAGCTTTTATCTGTCAGTTTTGGTTTGTTGGTTGGATTATTGTTCTGTGACGGAAACGTTAAATTAGGTTAGTTTTACATTAATTCTGTATACTCTCTAATAAAATTATTTTTTTGCATTTAAAAGACTTCTTAATTGAAACTAGCGTCAGCTGAACTATTCTTAATTTTGCATTTTGTGGTTCTAAAAAGAACCGTTTTGTGTTTCTATTTTTCAAGTCGAGCCTGGAAAGTTAGAATTGTTCGATCCAGCTGCATCTATCCAGTTGTATGCCCTTGGAAATGGTGGTCATCCGCTTGATTTCAAAGTTTCAGCACTTTCCGACAATGAGGTTTGGCATGCAATGGCGTTCCATATATTTTATCTGTCCGTGTGTTAGCGAGGTTGGTTATTACTGGTTTTAGCAATTTACTTAAAATTATACTACATATATCTTTGGTATGAATCTTGCAGATAAAGAAATTTGAAGTGGTTAGAGGATCTAGAAGGAGAACGGTTAATATATTACAAGGATTGCATTCCTGGGGTAAATATTCAAATATATTTAAAACCAGCTGAATTAATTGGTTTATTAAACAAGTAAAATTTTTACTAGGGTATTTCAAGCCACCACGATCCTGTAGATTTATAAGAGCCAGTAGCGGATTTGAGCAGGAATTGGTTAAAATTGTATTTAGGCAAGTTTCACACTCTGTTCGTTCTTCTATAGTTCTTGCAATATAACCTGCTAAGAAAGCCACTGAAGCAGACACAATTCCATAATGTAAGTGAGTAGAAAGGTTTTTTAATTCTAGGATTAATTCTTTTAATTCTTCAGGAAGTTCAACTGTAAAGCATGACATCACATTATCAGTATCTGGAATTTGTCCAATATTGCTGCTATAGTCACATTCAGAAAATACGTTAGCAGATGCCGATGTTTTAATTATTCCACACTTGACGATTCTTTTAATTGCACTCTCTGCAGCCTGTGCATCGGTGGCGTCCTGCGAGCCACCTTTTAGCCGAACGTCGCTAAACATCGATTCAATAGCATCTGAACTAAAAGACCTTGTTAAAACATAATAAAATCCGACATCTTGAAGAAGATATTGAATGCATTCAGCAGTACTTTGTGCGGTGAACTTTAGTGCTTCTGCAGTTTCCTTAGTTAATCCTTTCATGCCACCTTTTTTTGAAGTTTCCTGTATAGAATTAATATATACTGGAAATACATCTCTTAACCAGACCAATCTTTCATCATTAATGTTAATGTACGGTGCACATTTTTCATCCAGTAGAGTAACGTGCTTTGTTTTGTCACTAACGTCGTGTAACTGAAAAAATAAATACATCATTTCCATGTACGTAATGGTGGCTTTTGATGTAGAGAAATCATAAGGCGAATTTGAGTACTGTCTTAAATATTCTAAAGCAGCAGTTACAGTAGGCGAGAATAATTGTACAGCCCGTCTAACATTCATTTTCTCGAAGTTGCTGGGATATAAATGTTTTTCTGTTAAAAATCTAACAGGCTTTATAATTAAATTTCTCTGTAATTGATACAGGTTTTTTAAATAAGTAGAAGAAATAACACCTTCTTCAGTCTTCATGTCATGTTGGAGAAATATGTTTCTTGCATTCTTTATTGCATGGCAATAATCAAAACTAAAGAATAGTGGCATATTTGGTGTTATTGGATGTTGAATGTGCGTAGAAAGTTTGTTATTTGAAAATGCCTTGAACAGTCCCACATTAGATTTGTGATTATCGGTTACAATTCTAATTACCAGAAATCCACACTCATGTAGCAGTTTTAAAACATTCAAAGTTAACTGATAAAAATCTGATGTCTTTAACGATCTATGGAAAAAGTATGCAGCTGGTATCGTAAATTTTGTTGAAAGACCGTGAATAACAAAACAAAGCATTTGGTTAGCCAATACTGGCCTTTTGCCGATTGTTTTTGTTGTACCTGTGGTTTCTAAACCATGTAAAGTACGTTTTTTTCCTATAAAAATTTTCAAGGTCAAAGAATTTAGGGTTTATGTTGGCATAACTTGGATTCCTTTAAAAAAATGTATGTTGGCAAAATTTGTTTTAGTAACTTTATAGAACTAAAAATTGGTGGGAAATTTAAAATCTGACATTAAAGTTCTATGTACATCAAAAGCTCTTGCTAATCTTTCGTAAACGTCTTCTTCTGGTGTGTTAAGATGCAGATCCAACAGTGCCTCTGCACACTTCACTACATTTAATTTTAAAAGATTCCGTTTTGTACGCGTATTCAGTTTCAAAAAAGAAAAACTGACAATTTAATTTTAAATGTCAAAATGACAAAAGTCGTTTACAGAAAAACCTGGCAAAAATAAATTTTCTAATAATTTAAAAAAGGCAGTTTTGCCAATTTTATCTTGACCTTGAAAATTTTTATAGGAAAAAAACGTACTATAATCGGTCCTGTGCTCTGTTGTATTGCAATTTTTCCTTAATGGCCATGTCGTCAATTACCAGACTGCACACTCGTTCTACAGGTAGTAATGACTCTGCTTCTACCTGAAGTCTAGATTTTATGAGAGCAGTTACGTTTCTACCAGCCCCGCTGTAACGGTGAAGTGTTACTCTAGACGGTAGTTTTAGCAAATGTGAACGGCAAAACTCATAACCTTTTGGCGAAGATATTCTCCAAATGATACAATTTCGAATTATTTGTTCAGAAAATCTTGGTTTTGATTTACAGTAATTTAAAATTTGATCAAACAAAAAAGTTGCATACAAATTATTGTTAACAACTGCATCTTGTTGAATCTTTTTTACCGTCTCACAATTTGAATGTTGTATTGTTTTCCTCAGTTCCAATATTTCTTGGTCTTTTAGTTTATTTTTTTTAATTAGTCGGGTATTTTGCATTTTCAACGCTCTGATTTTCTTTTTATAATTTTCTATTAAGTTTTCGCTAATTACACTGACCTGAATGCCTTTATCATTTATCTAGAATTTCAAATAAAATTTAAGTATTTACGGATTCTAGTACATACCTACTTATAAATACTAACCACATTGGAAGTAGAAGGGTAACAAAGTGGAGTTGAAAGCAAAGGTATGTTTGCAGGTCCAGGAAAAGTGTTAGTTTGGATTGGTATACCAGCAGGAATGTTCGAAATACTTCTCTAAAACATATTATCAGTGAAGAATGTTTAAAAAATTTGTTTCAAGAATTACTGTATGGAGCTTAGGCACTGCTGTACGTTTTAATAATTTGCGACTAGCAGCTCTGTAACAATCGTCTTCAAAATGCAAACTACAAATTACAGCAGTTCTAGGCACTTTTGTATCTGCATTAAAATAAAATTTATATTAAGTACTGAAAGATATTATTTTAAAAATTCCTACCAGGGTTTATACCTAATTTTTCAAACCACCTACTTCGTAAAAAGTTATCTGAGGGAAATTGATGAAAGACCTTAGTTGTTTTATAATCTTTACATGTTGCAACGAAGCATTTATGATGTGTTTTCGACATTTTTGTATGAATAAAAATACAAAATGGATTTTCACAGAAGCAACAAAGTAAATTTACAATGAACGAAAATGCGTACGTAGAAACGTCAACATTTTATATTAATATGATGGCGTTTGTAAATTGTTCTTGCGCGCAAAAATCAAGCATTCTGTGCGCGCGAAAAGATCAAATTGAAAGTATTTTGTTGAATCCGCCTAGTGTACCTGTATAATAGATAAGAGTAGAGCAAAAGGTGGCATATGTCACATATTTGTGATCCAAAATTGTGTCACTTTAATGTCATTTAGCCATTAGCGGAACTAGAAGGAATTCAAGGGGTACGATTACTCCTTATATTTTATTGAGAATGCAAAACATTGAGTAATAATTGAAAATTAAGCAGCAATACAAATAAAACATTTTTGATGTGTGTAACATTTAATCATTATTTTACATGCACATAAATTTAATTGTGGGTTTTAAAATTATTGTCTAAAATATCTCGCATTGCATGACTCTTACTAGACCATTTTATTTTTTGTTGTTTTCTTATTTTTGCCTTTAAAGAGCCAGTATAAATTTTTAAACGGTATACTATAAATTTCATTGTAAATTTTGCTTTTACATTACAACACACTGGAAATTTAATTAATTGATAAATTGGATCGGAATTAATAGCATCTTTTATAATTCTCACAAAATTGTCTTTACAGTTAGTTTTCAAATATTTCTTTAAATTTTGGAAAATTTGTTCAAGTAAAATCACAATTTGAAATATATTATCAGTTACATAAAAAAGACAGCCAACTTTATATTCTTTCAGAGTAACAAATTTTGTATAAGGACGCTGTATTGTTATTCT
Organism: Agriotes lineatus; assembly: GCA_940337035.1. Lineage (NCBI taxonomy): Eukaryota > Metazoa > Arthropoda > Insecta > Coleoptera > Elateridae > Agriotes > Agriotes lineatus. The sequence continues at coordinate 115,233 of CALNHX010003865.1, read as the reverse complement.
TTTTGATCCTAAAATGGAAAAACAATTCTTACAAATATTTTGCTTCCTCATACTTCTCACTACATACCCAGCGCAATTATACAAAATATTTTGTTCTCTTAAAGAAAGTTCTTTTTTACAAGTGTTCCAGTCTGGAGGTAAAAGTAAACGTTCCTTCATTTCGTTATTACTATTAGGCGTTTCTTTGCTGTTTGTTTTAATGAATTTTAAAAAACCTGACAATGGTGTTCTATCATCGTCTTGATAATTTTTGCTTGTAGGCATATTTAAATACTGTGCAACAGATAATAATTTCAAATTTTGTTTAAACTGAATTGCTGTAGGAAGTGGGTGTCTCGCCCTCATTTGTGAAAATAAATTTTCCAAGCAATCTTGTGAAAATCTAGATGTTAATAAAAAATTATATTTTTTTTCGTTTAAAAAGAAATTTTGGAGGTCTAGAATCGATGTTGTAGTCAATATAACGCCAGTCTGAATGGGTTTCCATACTGGTTTACCATTTTTATTTGAACCCACTTTCAAACTTCCGAATAAATCAATAATTTCTCGAAGAAATTCCAAAGTGTTCTTATAGATAGTTGGATTCAATTTACTCAATGCCTGTACCGCCGATCTTGAACTAATTAGGCCAAACCATTTGTAAACCATATCGATAAAAAAAGCTGTAGTTAATGAAGACTTATCTTCGTTCGTTTCTGCATCGAACCGCATACCACAACTAACGTTCCAATTTAATACGTGTAGTGAATTAGAAACCTTCATTTTGTTAAAATGTCCTGGATTCAGAAGATCCACATTCAATTTTGGTGCAAACTTCAAGTCCAAATCTCCTTCTTCGTTACAAAATTTCTTTATATATTCAAGTTTCACTAAATTGCTGGGTAAATTATATTTTTCTACAAAGTGATCCGATAACTCAATAATTTTGTTTTGAACTAAACATTGTTTAATATTTTTCAATAAATGGGGCCCTTCTGCTAAAAAAAAAATCTTCTCTCCATTACAGGGATTTATTGTAAAATTCACTGTTTTGCAATGTTTCCCAGCCATCACGCCAAACTTCTTCCACATGGCTTGATTAGCTGAGCCCATATCAGAAGTAACTGAATAAACATTTAAACCTATTGCCGTTATCTGTCTAAATATGTTTATGAGTATATCTGCTATGGTAGTTCCATTGGTGCTATCCCCTGTGAAATAATACGCTGCTACTTGTTTCCACCTGCTGGTAATTCCGCCCAACATAATCACCAATGCTTTGGTGGCTATTCCTTCATGCTCAGGTAGGGTAATACTTCCAACATACCTTTGGGTTGAAACACAATAATCTAGTCCACTTTTGATATCCATTTCATCCAGGGTAATCATACAGTCTTTTTCGAAATCAGAGCTAAGTGTGTCCACTTTAATTTTCATAAATTGAATAACTTCTTCTAAAACGCCAGATTCAAATTGAAGGTTTTGTAGATGTAGATTTAATGTTCGAATACATGGAAATGGTAAACCAAGTTTTTTTAATGTATTGTATCCGGTTGTTCCACAGGCAAACTTAAGTTGTAAAGATTTAGTTATAGTTTCATCCGAGCACTTCACAAATTTTTTTCCTATCATTGCTTGAAATTGATCTTCCGTAAAAATCTTTTCAAATCTTTGTTTAAGTCGCTTATTTTCTAGTTTTTGTTCAAATAATTGACGACTCAATTTCTTATTACTTACTCGAAGGTTTGCAACTTGTTTTTGTAAATGTTGATATTTCTTCTCCAAATTTCTTTCTTTAGAATACTGGTTATTTGATGATTGTGTCGGTAACAGTGATGATGACGAAACATGTGTTTTGCTAGATGTCAAAAGACAAGGTATTGCATCCTTTTTTAATTGTTTACCATAAATTTCCCACTGGTCTTCTGTAAAGTGATTCTGACATATTCTTCCTCTAGTTACTCCCGTCTTCTGTATCCATATCGCGCGTTTAAAACTATCTTTAGGAACAGCTTTAAATATCACTCCATTTTCCGATCGGTTTTTGCAACCCTTTACGCTGCAGCCGGTCATGTTACTTTTGACAACGCTAATTAAACGAATTTCAATACTTCAGTGTCATTCTGACATTCATTGGCGTATCAATTATTTAAAAATGTGAAACAAGCAAGCCTTGGTAAACGTGATCCACCAATCAAAATGTATTCCCTCGTTTTCTCTACTCTTACTATTTATACAGGTACACTAAATCCGCCGCGCCAGTTCCGCCATCTGCAGTTTAAACGCTGAGCTAACGCTTCCAAATCCCTTAGTGTATTAATCTAGTGACCTTACAAATCCCCCGGTAACAGCGCCACGCGGAGCACTCGAAAAGCTTGCAAATGAACAGGCCGCGGAGAGCCGGCAGGCACGCTAATCCAGAAGGCCGTGGAATCAACGACTTCGTCTTTTGTGTTCAGCGTCACATCTCCAAAACAAAACACGATCAAAATATGCCATTGGCGTAAAAAATGGTATTTTAAAAAATAAGGTTGACGTGTCCGAGGATTTTCTGTGAAAACCCTTCTAAAATGTTTTATCGAATTTATTCCAAACTTTACGACCTCACTGTATAGTTTTCTTAATACTTCCGGTTCTAGAATTCGCTATTAATGTTTGACAGCCAATATAAGGACACCCTGTATAATGTTGAGGTTACGTTTGTTTAAATTTGTGTTTAATTACTTTTTTAGTGTGGTTTTGAATTTTCAGAAAGTAAACCTCACTTTAAATACCATTATTAAAAGTATTAAACTAAGTACTATACTAATCAGTTTGAATACAATAAAGCTGATGGAAAAAGACCACTGCGGTGGAATGTTCCTATATACTTTCCAGCAAATACATTCTAAAAGCAAGAAGAAATTCAGCCATAGTACCTGGTAATAACAACTGAAGAAGGTATGAAATTGGTAGTATGTAGTACCTGTTTTTTTATCTTTCTCATATATTTCAATGAAGTACTAGAAGTCTTTCAGTTTGTAAAGTACACCGCGTCATAGATGCGCAGAACGCTAGAAACGTCCGGACGAGTCCATTACGTTCAACAAGGTGATTTCCGCTGTTGTATTCAGTTCATTGCCGTTCGTCGTGTCATTTTGTTTACATGTTTCCATGACTATTAACCCGTTAATAATATCAAAAAGGGGTTTGGGCGAGCATCTTACAGTCTGGTAGCTACATGACGCATCGGGGTGAGTCATTTATTGTCCGTAGCGCCATATTCGAAGTTTCTCAGGTCGCACGCGTATTCAAGAGCCTTTGGCCTGCGCCCTCTGCCAGATTCCCAGCTGTTGTCTAAAATGCTGCCACGACCAAATGGCGACGTTCCATGCACAGCTTTGGCAAAAATTCACAGCAAAACGGGCAAATTTAGTAAAAATCCCTCCCGCGGAATGGAGCGGATGCGCACGACGAGTCCTCCCGCCGCGGAAAGCGTTTAGCGCCATTAACGGAGGGCGGCCTCGTGAGCTTCTGGTAGAGCTGGTACTTCTTATGACATGCTAATTTATTTAGCATTTGAAACCAAAAATAAATCAGTATGAAAAGTTTCCCTTTAAAATGGGAATTTTAATGTGCCTCCCTAAAAATACCTATTGCTACGCCACTGATACCGTCTATTGGCGCATAACTGTAGCCACGCCTATGTACTTCTTGCTTTGAAGCCACTTCTACCCGCAAATGCAATATTGACGCTGTAATTGAAATTAAGTTTATGAGTAAAAATGGAAGAATTAAACTAAAATGCAAGAAAAACGAGAATGTCAACAAGAAATCAAAAACTTAGAAATACATACAGCAAGTTTTTGACTCCTTAGGCTCTCAGTCCACTGTCCCGACGCGACTGAGATGCAATTACGATGCAACTACGAAATACCTACAATGCGATCATGATAGCAACTCGTGTTATGCACATCAACGAGATTAATATAGCAACTAATCATACTTCTGCATTTCACTCATTTACCAGAAATTACTCTTTTGGAACTTGTTGCTAATGGTCTAATAATAAAGTTGGATGCTGGGTTGTGTAAATGGCTATTTCGAAAAATTGACGCCATCTTTGATTTCTACTGCACTATTGCAAACTTTCCTATTTTGGGTTCTTCGAGAAGAAGTAATTCTTGATAAAAACTGTTGATTTTCTTGGGACGTCATTAACGGTTGTCAAACTATAACTGATAAAATATACAGGGTGTTCTGAAAATTAGAATGTGTGGGATTGATCTTGAGCAACTGCTCTTTTGTTTCGAAACCGAAGAAAAGCTTAAATACGAAGTTTGGTTAAAGATATCACAAAATAATTTTTCTCTAAGAAAATAAACTTTGCAGGGTAGTCATTATTTTTTAAATACAAAATACTTATAAAAATCTATCATTGGCAGTGTCTGCCAGTATCTTGTATACAATATGCAGCCGAAAGTTATATCGTTAACAAGAAGAATAATTAAAACGTGAAATTTATGAAGCAACTTCAACGCGACTAATCGCCTCACGATTAACATTGTCAGTCGCCAGCAACTATTTTGTGCAAGTCGCATCGTGTTCGCATCGGAGTTGCTTCAGTGTGCAGTGAAGTACATAAACCCGTAGAACAATCGCCACGCGATTATCGCTTACGAGTTTCGTGTCAGTTGCGTCGTAATCGCGTCGTCTAATTGTGTGACAAACCTCAAAGTGACGCTTATGTTAGTGGAGTAAATATGGCGGACGTGGCGGTACTCTCCTATATACACTGGCTCTGCCATCTGACATCACATATTTTTCCTTTACATGGTAGCTTTTATCTATCCACAAATATTTACAATATTTGATGGAAATTTGTGATAGGAGACAGTTTTCCTCGCCTTGTTTTCACATGAAAGAATGCACGAGGCATTTTAAAAAATGTTTAAACCAAACACAAGCTTTCGAATTTTAAACGTCAAATTGTGTGAACTAGCACCAATGGGCAAAATATGAACTATTGAAATAAATGTCAAAACAGCCTAGCTGGCAGGCTTTGTAAATGTACTAGCATAATGTATCAACACAGGCAAAGCTTTTAAAAAATTATACTCAAAAATATAAGACGATTATCAATTTTATTGGTTATTGTCTAGTACAGTATAGTATAATATCAACAGATGCAGATTTATATTAATGATTCTATATTCTCTTATTATCAGAAAAAATAAAGTAAAAGCCTACTATTAATGAACAGTAATTCTCAAATTAACTTCTCCCCACATTCCCTTTAAATTTAATAATGATCCATACGACAAATACAAACAGTTCATTTTAGTTGCTATTGCTTCAATATTTAGATTATCTCGTACATCAACAACCCCACAGAATGTAGTGCAACTACAAGTGTTCGACGGGGATGAAATTTCTAAGGTGCATTTAAATGCGAGTTCTGAATTGGTGACCAGCCAATATAAGGCACATGCTTTCGATGCTTCTGTTTCATGTGATCCACTTACCATAAGCCAAAACATTGCAACTGGAACCTGTTGCGTGTCTTTTCTGTATATGCCATTGACCATTCGAGATACAAATTTATATTCATCATAAACTTCAATCATACCTATGCAATGATTCATACCATATTCTATAATGGATACATTGGAAACAATGCATAATTCTTCACTTCGTTTTATTGCATATGTAGGTATATTTGAGTGGTCGCATGTAAAGTGTACTTTTAAGGATACAGAGTTCACAGTTTTTCCACAGGAAAGAAGTGGACATTTTAGAGGTTTTCGAATTTGTAAATTGTTCCCTTGATTTCTTTTAATTGAATTTATTAGTTCAGAACCATATGAAATATCTTGATTGCTTTCTAATTTATCCAAAGAATTTTTATTGAGAAGAAGATTAACTTGATCAGTTGGCAATTGAAACAACTCCTCGATGGTTACAGTTTTCCTTTGATATTTGTCTATATCTTTATGGGTACGCCATATTTTTATAAATATTGAGTTGCACTTTGTACAGCGGGCACCCCCTGAAATAAAATCAGTTTAGAACAATCTAATTTACCATGGCGCTGAATGATTCAAATGTCAGTGTGTCCATATAAAAGTTTGTTAATTTTGATTATAAATAAAATGAAGTTGTACTGTAGGCGAAGGCAAATTATGTGTACTATAGACAAAATTGAGTAAATTATTGTCAGTAAATAACTTCAGCAGAATGATGTAAATGAATGCATCTTATTGGTTTTATTAGGTAATGTAGAAAATGTCTTAAAAATACATGGTTGTAAAACTTACCACTTTTTGGTAATTTTGTCAAGCAAGAATTACATATTATGTGTCCTCCCATATTACATTTATACAATTTTGAATATTCTGGCAACTCCCTACACACAGTACAACAGTTTTGAGCTGTAGGTGCATGATTATTATCCAAATTTGACGTCATCTTCAAATTTGCAAAATTTTATTGAATTTTGTAAGACATTTTCTTCTTGACTTCACTTTAAATTGACAATGACATTTCTCAAATGACACGTATGTAAGAGATGCTATTCTGATATTCTTTTATGTTTGACACAAACTGACGCAAAACCTAACCTGCTAACCTCGAATTTGACATAATTGTGAGCTCTTGTCATAATGACTTACAGTGCCACGAACATATTATTAATACAACAAATATTTCAAAGGCAACTTGACTGGAATAATTAATGAACACCCGTTACATATATTAAGTACTTATTCTGGTATATTTGTTACAGTTCAGTATCATTCTCATACCTCCATTTTGTAGTTTTTGAAGTCCATTCCACTATTATGACTCAAATACAGCACTGTACCACAACAATAGAACATCGGCAAAATCAATGTATTATATAACACATAGTGTGCATATCTTGTCAACACATTCTTTAGTGTATATATCACACCTAACCTCTTCCCTATCTTCCTAGATATATACTCGATATGATCATTAAAACTAAGTTTATAATTCACCATCACTCCCAGATACTTCAGCATTTCTACAAATTGTACATGTATATCCTCAATTTTAACAAATCGTTGATTGTTCACCACATGTCTGTAATCGCCTTCACTACTGACACACATAACTTTTGTTGTTTTACTAACATTTAGTTTCAGTTTATTCATAGCAAACCACTCACTCAAAGTCTCCACTTCCTCATTGATAGTGTCAATTAGCTCATCCACATTGTTACCTTCCAAATAAATAATACTATCGTCTGCAAAACAATGATACTTACACCCGTATGCATAGTCGTTCTCCAGCGACTCGCCGGAGTTTCGTTATGAATAATATATTGGTAGCACTATAAGTCTATGTCAATTTCGAGGTTAGCAGGTTAGGTTTCTGTCAAAACTGACAGAAAACCTCACCTGATAACCTCGAATTTGACATAGACTTACAGTGCCACCAACATATTATGCATAACAAAACTCCGGCGAATCGCTGGCAAGCCGCTGGCGAACGACTATGCATACGGGTGTTACACTTTTTCAAGTGCTCTCCCATATCATTTATGTAAAGAGTGAACAATAATGATCCCAAAACCTTTCTCTCTTGACCTCTCTCGCTGTTGATTCTCGACTTCCATATCTGACCTTGTGTTTCCTATGTTCAAGATAGTTCCTAATCCAGTTATGCAGTTTCTTCCGACTCCATAAGCCAATAGTTTATCAGTTAATCTTCCTCTATCTACCGTCTCGAGTGCTCTTTCAAGTCCAGAAATACCACCACCACCAAGCCCCCTTGTCCATATACTCCTTCCATTCCGCAATTACACACTGCAAGATGGCAGTTTCACAGCTGTACTTTTCTCTAAATCCAGATTGAAATCTGGACAAGATATTATTTTCTCTGACATACTTTTCGATCTGTTCATAAATTACTTTCTGTAAAATCTTTTCAACAGCTGGCAGTGTATTCACAGGTCTGGACTGACAAAGTGTTGCTTTTGCCACCTTCTGTATTGGGTCACCACTTATACCTTATATTCTTCTATTGATAAATTAATAATGTGGATTAATGGGCTCTTTAATTCTTCCTAGTAATTTTTGATAAATGCGACTTATCCCAACTGGACTGCTCTTATTGGATAAACTGAATACAATTTTTCTCAGTTCTTCCTTTTTTATCATGCTGAGATGATCCGATCTACAACCCCTGAAAGACAATACAGTCTGACATCCAGTCTGCCTTATTATACCCACATTTTCTTCTATGGTGTCTATCAAGTACCTAGTAACTGAATTTTTCAGCAATCGCTGCAGTGATTGCTGAAAAACATCATAAACAACTCCACCAAATTTCACCACGCCAATAGTATCATCTATACTTTTACATGTTATCTTCTTCAATGTTTTCCACATATTTTTTGTATTATACCAGTTTCCATCAGTTTTTGTCTCATAATATTTCCATTTTTCTCTCTTTATCACCTGTACTGCTACATTCCTCCTTCCTCTGTACTTTTTCCAAACCACTTGTGAATCTGTTTGAGAACAACATTTATAAGCCATATTTCTGTCATTTATTGCCTCTTTTATTTCATCATTAAACCAGCAACTACTGTTTCTTAACAGCACTTCTTTTTCCGGCATAATCACATTTCTCACCCTTTCAATTCTCTCCATTACATCATTGAGTTTTTCATTGTTCTCTTTTTACTTCCTTTTAGAATAAAGGAAGTATTGGATTCACCCCAAAAATTCGAAATTGAGTTTTCAACAGATCTTCACGTTTCGGAGTCCCCTTAACCCAAAAAACATATTTTTTTTCATTGGTCTGTCTGTCTGTCTGTGCGTCTGTCTGTGAACAGAATATCTCAAAAACGGAAAGAGGTATGGCGTTGAAACTTCATATATAAGTTTTGTGTACTATGTAGATGCGACAGCAAGCTTTTAAAGAAAATCGCATAACCGGAAGTAGGTGTTTACTCTTGTGATTTTTCAGTTTTTTTCGATTTTTTCAAAAACGGCTCTAACGATTTTTTTTAAACTTTACTTTTTTATTACATTTTTAATGTGTATTGATGTGAGATAGGTGATTTTCCAGTTGATTACTTCTAAAATAGGTTTCTTTTGTTTTTTCTTTCTATTTTTTTTATTAACTCCTATTTTAAGTAGAACACCCGGTATATTATTACAGTTTTGAGAGAAAGAAGGGACCGAAATCATGACGAAATGTATAAATGAGATCTGGCAGCAAGGCAGAATACCAAACAGCTGGAGAGAGGGCATTATATATCCAATCCATAAAGGCGGAAACAAAGAAGAAATAAGAAATTACAGAGGGATTAGTCTACTAAATTCTATGTACAAACTATATGCAAAGATAATACAGAAAAAACTACAAGAAGAAATAGAGGAAAATCAACAGATACCGGAAAGCCAAGCGGGATTCAGGAAAAACAGAGGAACAGTTGACAACTTATATGTGCTAAACTACGCAATTGAAAAGAGGTTGAAACAAGGTGAGAAACTGTATGTGTTTTTTGCGGACCTGAAAGCAGCGTTCGATAAGATAAATAGAGCAAAGCTATGGAAACACATGGAAAAGAAAGGAATAAGCAAGATACTAATAAACAGAATACAGGACATATACAAGGAAACCATAAGCTATATAGGCACAGGCACAGAGGAGAGAAGATTTTGGACTGAAAGAGGACTCAGACAGGGCTGTCCACTAAGCCCAATATTATTCAATATATACATATCAGATATAGATGAACACTTGGCTAAGGAAATAATAGGAGGCATAGTAATAGGAAAAACAAAAATAAGAACACTGGCGTACGCTGATGATATAGCGATGATAGCTACAACACCTGGAGAAATGCGATGCATGATGGAGAATTTACAAGCATACCTAAAGAAGAAAGATTTGATACTAAACACAGAAAAATCAAAAATAATGGAATTCAGGAGAAGCAGGGGAAGGAGGAAAGAAGAAAGATGGAAGTGGGGAAATGAGACGATAGAAAGAGTGAAAGTGTTTAAATACCTAGGTTACTACCTACACGAAAATAATAGTACTAGGACACACATAAATTACGAGAAGAAAAAAGCAACAATGGCACTGGCACAACTTTGGGGCATAGGAAGAAGAAAATTCCCCGATAACTTCCAAGCAAAAATGTTAATCTTTGATGCAGTAATACGCAGCATGCTACTGTACGCAGCAGAAGTGTGGGGCTGGACTCTAACGACGCAATTGGACGGAGTGATGCTTAAATACATAAAATGGACATTAGGGCTAAAGAAGACAACCCCTACAAACATAGTGTTGGCAGAAACGAACAGAAACAGCTTAGAAGTAGACGCAGGAAGAAGGGCGGTAAGATATGAAGAACGAATAAGGACTGGATCAAAAGGAGAATATGCGATAGAGGTGCAAAGAGAATTATCAAACGAAGAAAGCAGAGGAGACTACACAAGATATGGGCTACAGAGAAAGAATTACTATGAAGAAGCAGGACTATCACTGGAAGAAGTAAGAAAGAGGACTAAACTAACCAAAGAGGTAGGAGGAAGAAGGATAGAGGTTGAACAACAGAAAAGATACAACAGCTTAAATAAATATGAAATATATCGAAACATAGTGCAATATAACAGATTACCCGAATACCTGATTAGAAAAGGAAACAGAAACTCACAGAGTATAATAGCAAGATTCAGATGTGGAAATGAAGAGTTAAGTAAAATAAAATGGCTACAGAGAGAAGAAAAGAAATGTAGAATATGTCATAGAAGCGAGGAAACTATTATACACTTAATTTACAACTGTGAGGGCATGGGAAATAACCCGTTGGGCGTATATAGGATACTAGGAGAAGACGGTGCTGGACTGGAATGGATGAAGAAAGTTTTGGAAAAAAGGGAAAACCAATAGAAAGGGCTGGAAAACAAATGTGGAAAGTGTTTACATTATATATTGAGATATTTAGTTAAGAAGTAAATTGTCAAAATAAGCAAGTCAGCAACTTAAACATTTGTATGCATAAACAAATTAAATAAATATATATATAGATAAAAATGAAAGTTTGGGACTCGATATCAAGTTTTAATTTGTGTTACGATTTAATTATACTTTAAATCCCAATGGCACATATGAAGCAATTACATACAGTGTGTCCCAGATCGACTGGGATTGCATGAGTAACTTTCTAATCATTGAAGATGGAGATTTGGTTAAATGGCCAATGTTTTCCAGTTTCATATGCTGATTTAATATCTGTTTGAAAAAGTTCAGAATGTCGAACCAGTCAAAAGTTATTAGAAAAAACTAAAAACTGTAATTTTCTTGTATGTCAAATATCTTTGTAAGTATAAGAGATACGAAAAAAGCAATATTTGATTTTTAGGTTACTGAATAGAATTTCTATTCTCTTTTCAACGATGTAAGATAACGTATGATTGAATAAAAAATACCAGTAAAATTAATTGTTTTTACATTTTAATCAAGTAAGCTTACATGGATCAAAACAAAATTAGTTGAAATTTATTTTAGAAAACCTTTGTATGTAATTCCTATAATACTTAGTAACATGTTAATTCAGTACTAAGTACTTGAACCACAAAAACCATCGTGATATTGCTTTTTAAATGTATAATCAAGTAGGTAACCAGCTATGATGAAAAACAATAAGAAAGTTTGCGTAAAGTAACCCGTCGTGTCGTCAAATGGTGTCAACTATGTTTCGCTAACAATCGCCAGCATTTTGATCATTTCATGTGATTATCAGGATTATGTTTTGTTTTTAAATAAATGTTGTTTGTTTTTGTTTTGATCCATGTAAGCCTACTTGATTAAAATGTAAAAACAATTAATTTTACTGGTATTTTTTATTCAATCATACGTTATCTTACATCGTTGAAAATATAATGAAAAATTCTATTCAGTAACCTAAAAATCAAATATGGCGCCCATATAACCTATAGAAGTTGATACGAGTACCTCAAAAGCAGCCATCTTGTATTTTTGTTCGACACCAATTTTAAATTGGTCTCATCGAAAACAGCGACTTTTATATAAAACTTTTTTTCGTATCTCTTATACTTACAAAGATATTTGACATACAAGAAAATGACAGTTTTTAGTTTTTTTTAAATAACTTAACTGGTTCGACATTGCCAATTTAACCAAATCTCCATCTTCAATGATAAAAAGGTTACCTATGCAATCCCGCTCGATCTAGGACACACTGTATATATACACTTACTGGCCACATTCATATATGGTAAAAAAATCGTTTTAATTTAATTTTTATTTGTGTGGAGCCAGTAACTTTTCCAAGCAAGAGGACTTTAAGCCCAATAAGTCGAAAGTTCTTAGCCGCGACGAAGTTTTGAGGTGCATTCGGACGAGAAGTATTTACTTGCAAAGGTTAGCATTATTGATCCATTTGTTTCCTTTTAATTGTAAAATTACATTGCAGACTATACTTATGGGTATTGCTGGCGGTTGTCGCATTGGAGAACTGGTCAAAATGAAAATTGACGACGTGGACGTCGTTTTGTTAATTTAGTTGTAATGTACTTATGTTAATTTTTTGATAAATTATTGATTTATTTTGGTTGACATTTATTTGACATTTTTAAAGCGCTAGCGCAATAAAAATTTTAAATCACTAGCGAAATACAAATTTTAAATGACTGTTTATAAAACACCAACTTTCATGGGCAGGCCAGAAACCAACTGATTTACAGTTATCAATTGAAAAAAAAATTGCAATAATACTAGCTCTTTTTTAAATCTCGTAGGTACTTAGAATATGTTCAGGAAATTTATTGACAAATATAAATGTGTAATAACATTAGTTAAGCCAATTACGTATTTTTTTGTAGAAAAAGTAGGTAATATGATGGACATTTTACTTACCATGTTGATTAGCGTGACCACCTTTTGGAAAAGCTAACTCGGGACATTTGACACCTATTTATTTATATTGACCATAGCTACTAACGAATAGAAAAAAATCTGGTGTGATACACGCACACAACTTCCTTTTACAGTGATCTTATAATTATCCAAAAATTTCATTTTTAATTTTTAAGCATTCTTTGTCAAACATTTTCAAAAATTACAATTGCTAAAGAAACCCTACAAAATGGAGCGTTAGTTCAAGAGACAAATTTTCTCTAAACTTATAAGCTGAATTCAAAAATTAATAATATACCGGATGTTCTATTTAAAATAGTTCATAAAAAAATAGGAAAAAAACAAACGAAACTTTTTTTGGAGGTATTCAACTGGAAAATCACCTATCTTTCATCAATATAAATTAAAAATGTAATAAACATGTAAAGTTTGAAAAAAAATCGTTTTAAGAGTTGTTTTTGAAAAATTTTCTTCAAAAGCTTGCTGTCGCATCTAGATAGTACACAAAACTTATTTATGAAGTTTCAACGCCATACCTCTTTTCGTTTTTGAGATATTCTGTTCACAGACAGACAGACACACATACACAGACAGAATGACAGACCAATGAACAAAAATATGTATTTTGGGTTCAGGGTACTTTAAATCTGTGGAAAATTCAATTTAGAATTTTTGGGGTGAACCCAATACTTCCTTTCGTAAGAGGAAGTAAAAATCTTAAAATCTTGGACAATGTGCAGCTAAGAGTTTACCATTTTCGAGAGATAGTATTTTAAAGACGGAGTTCTGTTTTCCAAAATTTACGGCTGCATTATCTGCAGACAATGCTGATATTCTATTACTTGGAAGATTGTGCTTTTTCAAAGAGCTAAACAATTTTGTCAGCTATTGCTTTTGCTGACGAAATGAAGTCGTAATACATGAAATAAAGGGGGGAAATAAATTTACCCTCTATCGGGAAATGTTATGTCCCGGGCGATACCAACTCGGGACCGGAACATTGGTCATCAAACACGGGACTGTCCCGGGTAAATCGGGACGGGTTGTCACCCTAATGTTGATTCACACACCACTTATAAGAACAAGACACCAAGCCAAATAAACAATATACCAAGACAAAATTACAAAAGCGACTGAACACCAAGAACTTTGTTACGGTATTAATTCATCATATCGACATAGGTCGTATTGATTGTTCAAAAACGGGTACAAACTACAGGGTTCGCCGGCTTTACTAAAAAGAACACAGATCTTAATGTGCTGGAGCAGATTTTGTTGCTCCGGTTACTCGCACTTAACTCAGTTGGGAAGGCGTGGTTCGAAAGCTCAAAGAAAAACCGGCGGCACTTACCCTGATGGATTGCTTAACAGAAAAAGAAATGCCTGAGCGCCACTTGGTTCTGATTAGGGGTGGCTGACGTGTCTAGAACCAAAAACAATACACGTAGCCTATGTAGAAGTCCTCCAGGTACGTTGCTGAACACCTCAGCCTGTTGTTTACCAAGCCTCCTACGAGTAGCCGGGTGACCTTGTCGTTAAATCACTTACCTTCAAGGCCACCGTCACTAAAGAATAACAAAAGAACACTGAATGGCCCAAGGCTTGGAGCTTGCTTATCAAAAAGGCGTACTTTCAGCTTTACATTGCAAATTACACTCGGCCTTTGCCACACTGGATTAATTAATGACCCAGAAGGGGTTCAGAACTCAACAAATAATCAAATTGACGTTAATGGGTTTATTATTTAAAGAATTAAAGTTTACACAAATCTTTACATTGATAATAATCACCCGGAGGTAAATTCAAGCTTAGTAAAAAGAAAAGGCACACCCTACATGAATATAAAAGGGGCTCCCAAGCAAAGTTACCTTATTGTCTAAATAGGTTGCTACACACTGGACAAAACGAAATAGATAACAGGGGTGAAGCCCCTGGTTAACAACAAGCAAATCAAAACATAGGCTTAAGCTTTAAGTGAACGGGCGCAATATTTACGAACTCCCGGAAAACACATAACAAATATAGTCGCACCTTAATTAGGCACAAGAACACAATTGGTGTAATACATAGCTCCTACCTGGTAGCTGTAAGCACGTCGCTAGTTTCTGCTATAAACTCGTCCTCGGGGAAGCTTGGCAAGGCGTTGCGGAGGTACAGAAAGGGCTGGAGCCGGGCCTGATAGTTGTTTAGCGCAAAGCGGCGCCTAAAATGATGTGGGCCCCTCCTTGGGAAGAATCGGAGCGATAGAGTTGATTTTATTCCAGGCTTCAGAATGGCACGACGCAATCGGACTTTGCAAATAATGCAACCAGGGCACTACAATAATTAACACGCGGTGGGCCTCCCGTCAACTTCGATAAACTCAGCGTAGGTAATTCAAAAATGCAGTACGCAAAAGGTTTTTCCCCACAAAGGTACGGGAAACCGTTAATCACAAGCTTAAAGATGTCGTCTCTAAATGGATCTGCAAATGGTGCAACGATCTTCCCCTGGGAAGTACATCAACTTAAGGAGACGACCCGGCTATATGCCAACACTGAAATATCGATAACTCAATCGCCCACCGCGCGCGTTCGTTCAAAAACACCCAACAAGGGTAAAATAATCGTCCAAAGGTCTAAGCTGAACTCCAAATCAAAATTTAATTACGTGAAGATCACAAAGTTCGCATAACGTGGACACGAAACTACACTGCGTTCACAGAAAGTTCCCCGGACCGCAGCACGCGGCCCGGGGCGACAAAACTTGCACGTTAGTTGTGGTTCACAGCTCGATGCCAATTAATTCAGAAACGCGCGGGTAAAAACGATGGTCACCCCCGCGCAGAATGATCTCATTCCCTCAGTTAACACGCACAATTCTAGAACCTTCGACAGCCAAATCAGCGAGCGAGGGGCGCAATTCAAGAAGCTAAGAAAAGGTATTATTTTACAATCTAATTTCTAGGAAAGAAACTTCACGTCGGCCTTGTGCAGGCGATCGGTTCCTGCATTAAAGAATAAATTCACGGACCCAATTCGGCAAATGCAACATAAACGGTGATATTTATAATATAGTTTCGAGGAAGGAAATCTTACTATGGCCTTGCGCCCGCGTTAAAGAATTGGTTACTTAAGAAAACAAATACGAAGCGCAAGCATTTCAATACCCGCCGAACTAAATTTAAATGTAACTAGTACAGAGCCGAATCCAGGAAAAAATTCGGGCAGAATATTTTTAACTAATTTCGTTAATGACCCTTATAGTTGGACTGATAGCAAAAATGGCTGAACGAGGTCGAAAATGATCTAACAACTTTAAGCAATAATGTTGCTGATATCAGGTTGTTTTACAAGTAGGGTTGATTACCTGAGTTTTTGGATTAGGAATTGGACACTTAAATATATATACAAATTATCCATCATAACAATAAAACATAATATTTCCTTTATATTTGGGATATTCCAAAAGCAGATACGTACTTAATTGTCCCTATTTTCAGAAAATTGTAGGTTTGTCTAAATATAGTGCTTTTAGAGATCAGCAAATTCCAGGAATTTAGTTTTTAGAAACTGTCCCAGTGACATTTCCACTAACTGGATTTATAGCATTGTAACAATAATTAGCATTTAATACTGAACAGAAAAAAGAAGACACTATTCAATTCAGCAGTATCGGTGTATCCAATATGTAGGAGGAAAGTGGCCTGGAGGCTATCCAAATATTTCCAATCTGTAACGTGCTTTTAAAACTTTCTTTAGTGCTACAAAAGTTATTAGATTTGTCGTATATTTTAAATGCGGCATATGCCGCGGGTTTCAGCTAGTTCTGTAATAATTTGGACTCACTTTAACATCTGCTGTAACTTATCATACACTGCCCAAATGACCAAATAAATATCGATTCTATTTCACTTTTTCTTCATATGTAACGCTGGGAACATGATTTTTATCTATGTGCCTATTGAAAACCAGGCTTGTAATAATATAGTAATATTTAAGTTCTATATTATAGTACCTACATTTTAATATAACATTTTAAATAGTATTGTGCTTCAATTTTGTTAATAAGCTTTCCAAACAACTGACAGAAAAAGTGATACGAATTATCCCTTCCATCTATAGTTGGTTTTAAGTACTTGGTTTCCTAGACTTCTCAGACAATGAGCAGTCAAGAATATTGACTTCCGGAATTTTACGCCCTTACAAGCCCTCAAACACTCAAAGAATATTGGCATCCGCAACCCATCATTGTCTAGAAAGCCTGAAAAACAGTTAAAAACTTAAAATTTCGATGCAAGACAATAAATAGTAGTACATGTTAACATTCTTTGAACCGATTGAGCTTTTTGCAAAGTCTTCGACTTTTGGATGTCGGCATTCTTCAAAATAATACGAATTCCGTAGACTGCTGCACTTTCACTATTATATTTCAATTATTCCAAGTCCTATTCCTATTAATTCTTCTTGCTAGAATTTCATTTGTATTATATTCAATTTTCGTGTTAAAGTTTATCTGGAAAACGATCACTTATACAACCCTTTTGTAAAGAGAAAAATAAAATAAAATCAAAACACATATCCCTACAAAATTTAAAACAACTTATCAAGGCTTGAGAATGGAGCACCGTCTTATGACTGTGAAACATAAACCATATTAAAACAAGAGAAATATGGTAAGTTGGTAAACAAAGTTAGAAATAAACAAATTCTGAAGCAAGAACTAACAGAAAAACGGTAAATAAAAAATACAACTTGACTCTGTTTGCAGGACAACATATTTAACCAAGTCAATAAAGCACACAGTTAAGATATTTTATGAAATTGCAATTTAAAACAATAATAAAAGTATTAAATGCATTGGTAATGAGATGCGAGAAGTAGTAATTAAACAGATAAAGGCAAGCATAAGCAAAGCATATTTCAGAGAGTTTGAATAAAGTAATACAATTAAATAAAATAGCTTTGTGCATATTTAAAGCCAGACCAAACAAAATTAATTGACACAAAAGGTTTGTTATGTGCAGCCTAAATGAGCGTAATTATTAATAAAAGTACAGGTCAGTAAATGGCAAGCAATCTGAAAGGTAAATGAGATCGGAATAAAGAATAATAGAAAATTCCAAAGAGCAATCCCGAAACTAGGCAACGGAAAAGAAAGAAAGCGAGCAACGTGTGTAAATTTGAACTCAGTTTCCAGTGCATTAATAAATCAAAGTGAAAAGCAGAGCAGTAATTTTAAAACATTTGTGTGCGTAACAGAAGGAACAATGATAGTTATAAGCAAAGAACAATTTTTTTAGATTTAAGAAAATGTTAAGTTAAGATTTACGTAATCAAACTTTACTCCATTTGTATATTTTGCGATCAAAACTAATTTCTAATTAACAAAAATTATCGCAGTAACATAGCAACGCGATGCGCTTTTGTAAAAAAAAGAACAATTGAAATTTAAATTAAGACAGTTTGAGCGAAATTGTGCTCTCTTTAAATTAATATTTTTGCAAATAAAAAGTGTTTACCAGTTATAAAAAGTGTTGCATTTTATTGTACACCGTGCACCAGTGGAAGTGTTTATGGCTTTTTTCCGCTAAGATAAAATTAAAAATTTTCCAATCTCATCTGCGACTGAAGATCGGCAGCCGACAACTGAAATTTTAGAACTTCGATTCCGGCACAATTAAGCATCGAAAGTCAGAGATCTGCACTTCATCACATTAGCGGGGTCTGCAGGAACATCCTGAGTGAAAGTTGCAGCCAGGGGAGCGTTTCCAGCAGATAAATTCCAGCAGCGTCATCTCCGATCATCTTTGTGCCAAGTTTGGACATCTGTACGAGGTAGGTTGCTACCAGATAGTTTGTTACGGTATTAAAAGAACTTTACGACACCCACCCAAGGTGAGCATCGCACCACGGAATCAGTCCTGAAAAACTGGCACACTTGCCCTGAAATCGGTTCGAAATAGGCTAATAGGCCACGGCTGGAACGCTCAGGGAGTCGGGCGTGAGTCACACGATACGTTCTGGGCAAGCGTGTTGCGGTATAATATATATATAGGGTATGTCGAAATCATGAGGGCGCCACCAAGCCTGTCTTAACCCGGCTAACCGGGCCTGGACGGTTAGACGGGAGCGAAGCACGCAAAATACTCCGCCGATAGGATTACTCAAGAATTGCAAGGTCAAATAACAATTTCGGGATTGCCTTATGCAAGGATTGTAATTAGGTGTCAATCCGACCGCGACTACGCAGCTGTCTTACCCACCTGTACGCTCAAAGCTCCCTCGTTCCGTCGCACAATAATCAGTACACTGAAGGGGGGCGCTTGTCTGAAACAGAGCATGCACAAGTCGAAACAAAACAATAGTTCCCTTAGCTAATAAATCATGTATTGACTAACGGGTTACAATGGGGCAGCAGAGTGCGTCGCCCTATATCTATAAATAGATTATAACTAAGAACACCAGCTGGCGCGCGCTCTAAACCTAGCGACAGATGTTGAACAGTAATGAACAAAGTAGCACTTGTAACATAAACAGACGGTAATTTTGAAGGAATGTACAAATATGCTGGCGCGACGCCTTTTGCAGCAAACAATAAAGAACAAATTAGCACTCGCAACATGGACAGTCTGTAATTTTGTATGAATGTACAAATATGCTAGCGCGACGCCTTATGCAGCAAACAGTAAAGAACAAATTAGCACTCGCAACATGGACAGTCTGTAATTTTGTATGAATGTACAAATATGCTAGCGCGACGCCTTATGCAGCAAACAGTAAAGAACAAATTAGCACTCGCAACATGGACAAATATGACGACAGTGCCTGTAGGCACAAGAGATGTGACGGCTCGTTCGCGTTCACAGCGGTAATCAGTTCAAAGACACATACCTTAATATGTAGGCGGTTGGGGAGCCTGGTACAGTTGAGTTGCGACAGGCTGCAGTCTTAGGTGGCAGGTACCTTCGATGTTCGACGGCTATAGGGATGAGTGCACATCCGCCATAATGGCGACGTGAGACGCGTCAGGACGCGTACAACGGGACGACGAAAAATGGGCCACCTTCGTTCTGCGGGACAGGTCCTCGAAGGTCGAGATGAAGGGGGCACGGCCCCTTACTTACGGAAGCAGGAACTGGGCTCAAAAAGCACCCACGCTACGCCGAAGACAATTCGAAACTCACACTCACAACCACCACACGAGCGTTCTCTGCAACGGGCTGCGGTCAACTGCCCAGAGGGAAGCGCTGGCATAGGTCACCTTGGTCGCGTCCCCACGTGACTAACCCTCGGCAGCCAATCGCGGGGCGATAAAATGAAACAAATTAATGCCGGCAACAATGGTATCACGCCACTACGGCGTGCTTTCTAGAAGATTCGGAATTCTTGCGAGCGATACGCTCGGCTGCCAAAGCGCCATCAGAGGGGGGCTCCAACCGACGAGAAATACTGCGTTTGGGGCCAAATATGTGCGAAATCATGATTCTGGAATTAGGCGATGGAGCCAAATAAAGAACTAAAAGGGTTTAGCATACGGGCACGCTGCCTTAAAGCCTAGGTGGCTATTTAAAATACCAAAATGACCTGACAAGTTGATCAGTAAATTTGTGCGTTGGCGTTCGGAAAACTTATTAAAATACGAGATTAAACCTTGCTGAAGAGGTCTATGGCATTTCCAAGGGTTCAGCTACGCCGTAATAATTCAAAAATTGCATATCGTCATTATTACCTGACTATTCTTTGTTAACTTTACGATTTTTTTAGACATTCAAGTAATCGCTGTTGCACTGGCGAAATTTGTGTGTCATCTGACAGATTGTAAATGTTATCTACCAGAACCGAGTATATGAGCTACTCAAAGACGAATAACCTAAAATGAACTACTAAATTGTGAATATAGTAAAATTCTGAACCCAACCTGAAATAAGCAGTTTTGTGTTTGCCGAGAGCTAGCTTAAATAATATTGCAGTTCAATAAAATAGTAAGAAAGAGGCATTCAACCATTTTATTTTGAACATCAGCTAATTTATTTCATTTTAACTAGCCTTAAATTACTGACAGGCAAAGTGAGCACAGTATAAAAATCAACCTAAAAATTGTGTGGTGATTTGCCCTAACTTAACTGATTAATTTTGTACCAAAATAAACACAGCCGGGTAGGTCACTGCAACATTTGAGGAAAAAGCAAAACTAAAAAGAAAGACCCGATCTATCTTACATCCAAATAATAAATGGCATAGAATGCAGACACTGTTACAAGGAAACCCCATTTACGACGAACATAAAGGGGGTCCAGTAGCTCCCCGTGGGAGTGGGTCTTGACTGACACAGAAAGTAATTCGCTCCCGATATTCAATATATACTGCTCCACACTGGACCACCCATAAAAATTACGTTACGTCACAAAAAATATATATAATAGTTTTTGTTTTATAGTATACTCATATTAAGCATATTTAATTTTACTATTCTCAAATAGTAACTGACGCATTAACAAAATCATATTAATGAAATTAAAAAATTTTAAAAATATAAAAAACTATATTTAACAAAAATAAGAGGAATAACAAAAAAAGGAAGTTGATAGCTTTATGAGTCTCCTCGAAACGTTTAAAAATTTTTGACAGCGATTTGGCATACCTTGTATGGGCAAAATTCAAAATTTTCAAATGATAATATTTTAGTTTTATTTAAACCAAATTAGAAAAGAAATGCTTTTTATAGTGACACAATCCTGAAAGATTGCCAAAAATGCTGTGACTGTCCTTTTGAAAAATATTTTTTAAAATTGCACCAACATATTCAAATGGTCCAGTTCATTTGTTGAGCAGTATAGTTGTACCTGGCAATAAACGCTGACAAACTCGTGTTATTTGTGAGCGCCATTTGGTGCAAATGTCATTGATGTAATGAAGAAATTCCACCAGGAAAATGTTCTTCGGCGATGGAAAATATACAGGTGCCTGACTCGAAGATTTGGACCTGCCTTGTTTTGTTAGCTCTAAAATATATAATAAATTATAAATTAATGTATTCATGCAAAATCTAAATTTAGGTAGAAATGTTATTTAAAATTGACGGTAAATCGCACATGTAATATTAAATAATATAACATACTTAACTTAGCTGCAAGCAATCAACCTAAATGAATCGCTGCAAAATTTTCGCTAAATTTAGCGGTCTTCTACAGGCAATATAACAAAATACCTTTCAGGGCTGCATCGACTTATTGAATAAACAATAGACAGCGGCAGTTCAAAGATACAAGGGTTCTTTTAAATTTATGCGAACGGAGATCGATCTGAAACGTTGCGATATTGCAACGAGATCGGGATTTCAGATGAGTAAGCTGTACTTTGAGAAGCTGGATATGCAGCTCTCCAAATAGCTGCATTGGCGGAACGAATAACTCTCACATCAAACGCAAAGCCTTTGCTGGCCAACTGAAGATCTCGTCTAAACTTGCCTCGAAAGTTCAACCAAATGTCAACCCCTTCTTCGTCTTTGTGCGCGACAAATGCAGTGGTAGAGGGAATTTTCAAACGAATATAACAAGTGCGAGATGAAAGAAGTAAATTGATAGGTAAAACAAATCAGTCCCCGAATTAAGCAACAAGAAGAGAAAAAATCGACAACGTCTACAGAACAGTCACAGTCAAACAAATGAAAAGTACTGTGGGACAAGTAGATGATATAATAGATTCGCGTTAAGGGCGTCTTATCAATTTTGAATCCAATTAAAGATACTTCCGCGTCCAACAAACAGTGTGGCATCATCTAGATCTATTTCAACTCTATTGCAGACCCAGTGGGAAAATTTTCCATTATTAATAATAAAGCTGACGATTTTTTAAATAGAAGTCGAATTAATAGTCTTGGACAGATAAACATTTTGTACTATGATATACAGCCTACTTCTCCATAAAAACCAAATTATATTTTCAACACACAGTCGAAAACAAAACCGTTAATAAGATGGAGCTAGAAAGAGCAAAGAAATGAATAACCGAACAATGGACACGTATATATACGTAACGATATGATTTATGAGGACACTAAAGGCGTTGTTGCAAATGTATCGTGGAATGAAGCTTTTGTCACTTAAGGGCTTTTTATGGTTGCTTGCATTCATTTCACCTCCAATCATTTAAGGTAATTAACATTAACACTTCCACGCTTCAGGTTGTTTCGCGGTTCGAACATTAAAATCAGCGCAAACACTTTTTATTTTTGCATTTTATAACGTAATTGGCCTTGTCAAAATTCTACCTGCACAGAAAATTTCTTCATTTATTGTAAATAAATATCTTTATAAATATACAAATAGACAACAGCACCTGCGTCGTTACAAAGCACAATGTAAAAATTACCACCTATTACCCCTCTAACGACCTGACAAAACTGCGTACATTCGCATCGAGACATAAAACGGGGCCACCTAAGTGATATTTAAAGCAACTATGAAATACGAGACGGGAGCACCATTTTGTTGATATAGCACAGAAGATTGTTAACTGGAATAACAATAGAAACGGAAGCATCCCGGGCGTGAGCTTCCGCGGAGGCGGTTGCCCAGAATTTCATAAAGGGTAAGTGTGTCGTAAATCTGGCATTCAGGATTCCGTGGAAAGAAGTAAACATCAGCTTCCTGATTTTGATTTATGGCCGTCATTAGCTTTTATGAATTCCGGGGACAATAAAACAGGATAGTTTTTGGCTTCTCTATAACTAGATGGCACTTTGACCGTACCTATACTATACACATCGCGCTTCGCGCCTGCTCACAAAATTAGGTTTTTACAGGTGTCACTTTAATGGTTCTTTACTGAAAACCCGATACGTTGGTCCAAGCGATTTGTATAAAATAGGATATTAGAAAAGCAATTTGCTATTCTACCATTCTAAGCCTTAGAAATAACCTTGAATACTTTACATAAAACAATTTCTAAAAAATTGTTAGCGAGTATTCACAACCTTTGCTCTCGTTGGTGTCAGTGTGAGATAAAAGAAAGTTTGTCGTAAAAAACCGTAATTCTTGTGAAACCCTCCTTAGCTGAACAAGATTTATGGCGTAATAAAGAAATATGGGCTAAGTTTCCCTCTTTTACAGCCTCACCGGTCTATCAAACAAATGTAAAATTCCACGGACAGTTCATAAACCAGCTCTTTTCCGTGCGTTTTCCAGGATATCTTTAGAGGCCTTTCGATTAGCAATGAAAATAAAAACTAATCCCACTAAACTTAAAATAGAAAAATTGAAATAACACATTTGGGAAATCATTATCCAGAAATACTTTTCTACAGTTTCACAAGAATAGTAGCAAGTCCTCTTTCTAATCTATAAAAGTTTATTGGCGCCCAACGTGGAAGAGAAACTTAACAAACTCAAAGATTAGGTAAAAATAAAACCAACAAAGAATTAAAAGTTAGGCAAACGAAGTCGTAACTATTTATCAGGGGCGACTCTTGATCATTTCCTGCAATTGGGGGGAGCTCTAATTTTTAACAATTACTAAGAAAAAAATAATAACCGACGATGTTTTAAATTAAATATTACAGCATGATTTTTTATTTCAATAATCCAAAAGGAAACATCATATGCACAGAACAACAAGTATTCAAACTCAACACAAAATGTACATAAGTGTTTAAACGAAACAGTATAATTTATTTAATAATCGAAAAAAGAGCGTGCATGTAAATGTCCGCTGAAAAATATTTTGTAAAATTCCAACTTTATTTTGCAGGTTGAAATTTAATTTAAGATATTTTATTTTAACCTTTTCAACTAACGGCAGGCTTTTAAAATCAATGTTGAGAATTTTTTTAGCAAACTGCATAAAACAACCGAAATCGCCAAATATTAATAAACAGGCTCCAACTACAATCGATATTATGTCTAGACACGACCCACAGGCATGCAAGAACGTCCTTGCCAGCTGGTATTCATTTTCAATATCAATGATTGCGCATTTATTTTATAGGCTCGCTGGTTACCTTTACGCTCGGATCGCATTAAATATCGGGAACGTAGTGCTTATAAATAAAACAATAATTCCTCAGGTTTAACGGCTGGCGCCGTA
Source organism: Agriotes lineatus (assembly GCA_940337035.1). Lineage (NCBI taxonomy): Eukaryota > Metazoa > Arthropoda > Insecta > Coleoptera > Elateridae > Agriotes > Agriotes lineatus. Next base: position 90,286 of record CALNHX010003865.1, on the reverse strand, counting down.
TTTGCGTCACATTGAAACTGTGATAGTTCCATTCTGCAGCGTCAGTGTTTTCATCCATAGTTACCGTATAAGTTTGCGCCCTATTTCCAATCGGCTCCAAGAGTTGCCAACGGCCGAATGCTTTAACACCAACGGGTGTGTTGACACATCACTCACGTTATGTTGACATACTTCTTGGAGCTTGTTTTGCATGTTGTAAGCGGTATCCAATCGCTACCACCGAATCTCCTTACTTAAACCTTGTTATATTACAACGGTAGGATAGATGATCAAATATGATGATAGAATAACAACTTCTTTCTAATGCCATATAGGCTGTTCACGGCTGGGAAACTAGCGCCCCTTAGGGCAACCGCCACTGCTATTTATATCAATAATCAAAAATAGTAAAATTTTAGTCTATAGTATAGGAAGCACATCTAGCCTTGTAGTTAACAAACGCTATTGATTTCTGTTAGAAGATAATTTTATGTATTCATGTTTCATTTAAAAATTGACAAGATGAATTATAATGTTTCCAGAACGAAACTTTACAAAACTTTAAAATTAAAATTTTAAATTCTTGAGGATAAAATTTAAATTTCTTTAGTGATACCGAAGATGTCCAGTTGTGCAATTTGAAAAATACATATTTAACAGATATATCCTATGTTGTATTTAAAACTGCGACATTCAAATTTGCGTCAGAATTGGTGGGATTGAATTGAAGTTTAACTGCTTATATAGCTTTTTAATAGAGAATCGACAAAAAATTCAATTTAATATCACAGCTGTTCGACCAAATAAAATTAAAGATTTGAGTGAATGTTTCTAAAATTGATTCAGTATTACTGATAATAATTGGTTCCATTAGGAAATGCATATTTGCGGATTCTGATTTATTTTTTTTAGTATCATCTAAATTACTTTTCTCATTTATAACAATTTATTGGATCCCAACGAAGGACAGGAGTTTGTCATAGTAAGAGATTCAATAAAGTAAAGCACAAAAATCAAACACTAAACGAAATCATAATCATTGTCGTTAATAGGAATCATTGCATAATATGCAGTGTATTTAGAAAGTATAGCACTATGTTACAGTATTGCTTGAAGCTTTTACAGTTACTAAAATTGTCATTATTAAAATTAAATTTTGGCTTAGACCGCGTCGTCTTTGTAGATACTCAACCAGCATGTACCTTGCAACAGTGGCGGACTGGCCCACCTGGATACCGGGACGATTCCCGGTGCCCCAATCCAATATTACGCCGCTGGTCGGACAAAATTTATATCAGTGGTATATAAGTGGTTACACTTAATACCTACTGTTGTTAAATTTCCCCAAAAATATAACTATCTACATCCATTTATATCTGTATCTTTTTCGGTACGCACACTATTGGCATTGAACAGTTTTTGTCATGCGCTCTTTGGGACACCCTCTACTTAAGGCACATTTAGTCGTTGCAATCTGTTGTAACGATACTTTTAATGTGGTATGGCCGTTGTCACATTATGTGATATACATTACCGCGCCACATATGCGACGACCTAGGCTAAAGAACTAATAATTGCAAAATCTAGACAGAGGAAATCCGTTTAAAATTGAGCCGGCGATTTATCAATACCGTTAGCGGAGAATACGAATGGGGCAGATAGCGCCAATAACCTGGCATATCATAACTAAGCGCGAGAAGAGATAAAAATTTGCAGTAGTCATTTTCTATTGTTTTAAGAACAATCTTATTCAGACCGAGTATCGAACTCGTGACCTGAGGCTCGACAGTCCACAGTTTGTAGGTCCTAAAACTTCTCTTTGTACTGATTTCAATGGACGAACCCTATAAAGACAAAAACACTTTCCATGTGTCTCATTTAAAATATTATATTCATTCTTACTGATTTTTCTTGCCTTTTGTACCCACGAGACAGTTGTGACAGCGGCGGGGAAATAAGCCTTGTTGCTCAAGAGAGTCAAAGCAAACTTGCGCTTCAAGCCGGCTTGCGCGCCGAGGTTTACAGCGAGCTTAGTTTGCAAACACTTTTTCAAAATATATAGAGGTGCAACTTGGTCATTAATTCAAATTATACAGGAAATTTCAAAGAACGCTATTAAGATAACATTTATAAAAATACAATTAGGCGAACCCCAACTAAATATAATAATCACAATGAAGAATGGATTTTAAAACATTATCTAAGGCATTTCTACATGCTCATCGTGACGTCATGCAACAAAAATACGAAGTAGAAAACTCATACTCGAGCAGAACTTATGCAAAAATCTTATTCAATAAAACACAATGCAAATTGGCGATAAATAACACACGCATCAGTAAATAAACCATAAATGACTTAGTTGGGTGCAAAGAATTAAGTGATGCGTAAAAGCAGGCGATTCACCAGCGGAACTAAACGGAAAGTTGGCCGAGTAATGGATCGGTGGCCGCCAAAATTCAGTGAGAATTGCCGGCTTGCAAATGAAGCTGGTTCGTAAAGGATGGAGCTCCTAACTTGAAGACCGAAGCAAACTGGGAGGTTTCTTCAAAGCTTCGTTTGAATAATAGAATAGCTACGAGCAGTCAGCATTAATCTACACGCGATAAACGGAAAGCTTTTCCAAGGCTGTGTCTTGATACCGGAAGGTTGAGAAACGATAGATTAAAGTACAGAGTTGTAGAAGTACGTCGACCGATTTGAAACCCAGCGGCGCTTTTAGGACGAGATGGAAATTTGAATTTTAAATTTATAAGCCGCGTTTGGGAGAGCTGGAATATCCAACAGGGTTGTAACTTTCCCTAAATTAGCTTCCCCAAACGGCAACATTCAAAAAACAAAATAACACTCCCCACGCAACATCTCTACTCGACTACATGTGGGCAACTTCTGGCTATGCCCCGAGTTGCTAGTTTAATAAATAATAATCTTGTTCCTCCTTTCAAACAATTCGAATGACCATATAAGAGAATAAACGTTGGCCGTGACCACTAAAAAACGCAAACAACCCAATTTTCAATACAGTCAAAACTAGCATAACTAAAAGGTAAATATCGTCGTCATTGTGGTGCCTTTTATCATTTTTTTACTGAGATTTGTTCCATTCCATCAGCTTTTTGTCGGATAGCCTATGCTCCGACGTTTTTCTTTAGACCTGACTTATTATATTCGAAATCTTTTTCTCGTTTATTCTGTTCAAGATATTCTATCGAGTTTTCTTTGTAGGTTCCATTGCTTCTTTCCTTGTTGTATCTTTTTTAGTAATTTATTTAATTAACGTTAAAACTTTATTTCAGCTGGACGGACGGATTGATTTTTGGGTGGAGGGTGCACTTAGGCCTCAAGGTGAACCATTTGTGCTACCTTTAAGTCACGTATATGAAGAGTATGTAGTCTTGTTACCCCACTTCACAGACGAGAAAGATATTAATTAAGTCCCAACGTCGAATGATCAACCGGATCAATTCCGATCCACGGATTCGAATAGAGAACTTGCTTACTGCTAGCCTGGCACTTAAAGTCACTATAGTCACTGCTCCACCCTGATGGTTTCAATTCAGCTGATCTGATTGCTTCGACCATATAAAGCAACTGGAATGTCTAGAGTCTTGTATAGACGAATTTGAATTTCTAGTCTAGCTTTTTTATTGAATTTTTTTGCCATTGGGACATATACCGACTGAAATTTATTGATTTCAACGTTAGAATCATGGTCAACAGCACGTAATGTCGCATCAAAGGTAATTGAAACATGACACTTGTAAAGATTTGCTTCTTAATGTTATTTTGCTTCTTGTTTTCTCTTTGCCCCAATGTGCCAATACTCCTTTTATTTTTTCGGTCGATATTCTTCTGGCATAGGATAATTATTTTACCTAGTACCTGTTTCTGCAGACCTTCTTTAATCGAGGCAGTTAATACTTCACATCTGCACATATGTTTATAAATCAAATGTACTAATTTAAATCTCTTTGCTATTCTTCGACATTCACTTATAATATTTAGAGTTTAGAAAGTTCTTAGAAAGTATGAGAAATGATGGACATCCTTATCGAAGTTTTATGTTTATTGCTTCAAATGTTTTTCTCGAGCTAGTTTAAATCTTTTGCGTGTGTAACGGTCCGAAAGTGTTACTTCGAATTTCCACCAGCCGTTGCTATAGGTGTGACAACCTTATGTACCGTCGTGTATTTCAGTGCACTTAAACAGCTTGTAAAAACTTTCAAATTTGCCCTTACCATTCCTTTCTCTCAAAAACTTCCCGTGTGCAGTTTCAGGGTTTGATTAAATGCTGCACCCATATAACGTAGTATTTATGATATAGTGCAATTACATCTCTTCTTACATAATAAAAGGCTTTCTAAATATAAATAAACACTAGGTGTCGCTCTTTAAATTATCTTCGTTTTTCAATTACCTGTTTTAAATAAATATGTTATGGATAGTCGAATGACCTTTTCGAAACCCACTATGTGCTGCTCTTAGTAAAGTTATTGCTATTAGTTGTTTCCGCTTTGATAGTATTCTGTAAAAAATCTTCTATGCTGCATTAAGTAAACTAATTCCTCTGTAATTACTACATTTTTCTCGTTATTTCGTTTGTATAATTGAGTTGCACTATGCTAAGATTCCAACTTAGATGTTTTTCCTGCTTCCAACACATGTTCGATAAATATAGTAACCGAGGTTTCAGAAGTAAATTGACATATTGGTGTTCTAACGATAGTTCATTAGTTTTCTATTTTTTATTTTATTTATTGCTTTGTTTATTTCTGCTAGTGTTGAAAGGTTTACATATCCCGTGCATATTTGTTAAGTTTTGATTTTTATTTGTCCATAGTTCTTTATAGTAAAGTTACATATCATGTTCTAGCTGGTGAACAAATTTGTCTCAACTCTTTCGACTTTTTGCAAACTTTCATTTTGTTTTTAATTTTCGTACTTATCTTCATTATTTTTATCTTGAAACAACCTTGCTTCCAAAAATTGTTCGATAAAATGTAAAAATAAGCGACAGTAATGTCATAACTTGTTAATATTCAAAACAACTAACTCAACATAGTGCCGAAGAGGGGTCATGGGCACAAAGGGATGCGTCATGAATTTATAAGCAATAACAATGCAATAGCTAATAACGTCAGAAATAACATCTTACCGTAACATACTTCACTGACCCATAGAGAGTAGTAGAGATGCCAGGGAAGATATGCCACCAAGAGTTAATATACGCCCGAGACAACGTCTAATTACGAACATCATCAATACATTTATTCAAACCAACGACCTTAATACACTGAAAGACAAGTTGTTACCTAAATATTTAGAAGAGCAAAATTACATGAGTAGTGCCAGAACATATAGTATACAGGAAATATAAAAGCGCTTCGAATTAATTTAGCGAAGAACAAAAAACCCCGATTGAAATGAGCTACATTGGGCACTCAAAAAAGCTATCGAATAGCCGCACGACAAGAACTTCTCAAACCGATGCAGATATAGATATGCTACAAATTATCGTTAAAAACATGTTTGCATAACTATTGGCGCCCGTATATCAAAAAAGTTTTCACGTTTTCTATTCTTTGCAAATACAGAATACAGCATAAAATGAGAACACACAGAAAGGAAATGACATTTGCAAGCAGATAGTTATTCCCAGTCACAAAGTTACAATAATTAAATTAGTAACTAATTCACTTATAATCATTTTAAACAGAATTTAGGATCTACGACAAGCAATCTTTATGATGGGAGCAATTCAATAAGCCATTTCAGACATTTACAAATTTTTGACAGGTAGCACGACGACTCTCGAGATCACTATCAGAAACAGATCAGTAACAAAAGAAAGGACGCTGCAATAAAGAAGAAAAAGAAGAAAATAGAAAAAGACGCAGGTCATTTTTCTTCAAAAACCTTATCAAATCCTGAAGTAATCAAATGTGTGCAACAATTCACCAAACTAATAATACCAAACCCGTCTCAAATTATGGTTGATATTCCGAAACGATATCCAGCTAGCAAAAGGTTGGCAAAGGTAGCCCCGATCAAACGCGTCTTGTAGTGTTAAAAACTGTTAAAAATTTCCAAAAAAAAAATACAACTCGGGAAATAGCTTTACCATAAAACAGCAAGCAATGAAATTTAGGAGTCATTAAAAATTACTTAGACAACTTGAAGCACACTACGACTCGATGTGCGAAAAGTGAAAGAACATTTTCAGATCGTAATAACCTGAAGTATGCTGGTCGGACTTCATTTGAGGTTAAACTGGTACATTGCAAACCGTATCACTGATACAGCCCCGCAGAACGACAGAAACACCTCCCGGAGTGTTAATCGATTTCAAATTCACATTGAAAGATCCCAACTGGTCCCGTACTCTGCTGAAACAAGCGTCCATTTTTAATATAATAAATTATCATTCTGGAACCCGCTGTACAGCACGCAGCACTGTCCAGCACGCGTAATTTACCAAACAGCCGAACGCATACCGAAAACGTAGCATTGGCCGTCTAGCTGCATAGGCGTTTCCAGACTTTGCGAATGCAGTTTTTATTTACTGTTGTGTAAATAACTTTGTATAGTTGGTTTTATTTTATGGGGATTTGAATTGTATTATAAAGACTAATATTTGTATGTTAGTCAGACTACTCTTATTCTATTTTCACTCGAAAATAAGTCGAACTGTTCGCTTTCTGACTAACCATTAAAGACAAGTAATTAAGGAAAGATAATTTTGGAAAATTTTATCTGACCGGAGGCAAAATTTACAAGTTCTCTGTTTATTTTGTCAGTATTGGTATATAGAGTAATGTTTAATTACATTTAATGTTTTCCCTCCATAATTTGTGTTACCAATATGCTCTTATGATGCTTTTTACTTCTATTTATTTTCGGACGTTATCTAAATGTCAATTGGCAATTCTTTTTCTAACTCTCCTTCTAGTCGATGCTTTTTCGTCGTTTGTCGTATTGCCGTTTACTACGTTCGCCATCAATTAAATCTACAAAAAGCAATAAGTATACGTTTTTTTAACAGTTTAGGCCCTTTGGATGCTTAAATAAACTACCAAGATCTTCTTTCAATATTGCTGAAAGCATTTCTTTAAAAGGCCTTCGGATTTATTTAGTTTTTGGCATTAATTTTAATTTTGTGTTTTAGTCCTTCTAGCTTATTAATAAGTGCTTGAATGCATTAAATTAATGACCGTAAAAAGAAAGGAAATAGATTTTGAATATTTCTAGACACCAAGCTATCACCCAAGAATTCTTGTAAGTAGTTGATAGTTCCACTTGCTACGTGAGGCCGTTAAGAAAATATTGAAAAAATGAATCGTCGGCTGCACATTACGTAGCTATCCTTATGCAAAGTTCCTGTGGGAACGAAATTTTAACTGATGATTCGCCTAAGAAGAAAGTTATAACTAAGTACAACGTCGTCGTTCATATTGCTAATAAACCAACCTGAAAATGTTTAACAATCACGCAACAGAATTTTATGGACTACCCTCAGACGGTGCTCAAATATGTGCAGATCACAAAATATTATGGTCAGTACTAGAAGGTAACTTATTAACAAAGCTACCACTTGGAACTCTACCTGTTTCACGGGGAAATCGTAGCGAATTAATTCATAGTGCTGAGACACTTCAAATTTAAAATTTGTTAATACACATTATTTATTTAAGAAATATTAAACCCTGTAAAGCGGTGCTGGACATATTTAAAAGCGAAAACCAACTTGTATTGAAGTAAAAATGAAAACGAGTTATGGGTTTGTTATATTTTATGCATTTATCAATTTCGTTTAAAAATACTTAATTTTTTCAATCCCAAGAGCACAGTTTTTTAAATGTCAGCGCTTTCCAGTGACAGTCCAAAGCCCACGCTTTCAGTTGACCTAGTTTTGTCTCCGCTAAGCTCCGTATTTTTTATTCTAGTAGCGTAAATATCCACGTGCAGCCCTAATTTTGCAAAGCGCACCGGAATTGAATTAGCAAATCCCCACCCGCGCTCCGACACCCCCGCCCCAATTAAAGCATAAACATTCGCGATTTCGGAATAAACTGCTATCAGAGGGCTTGAATACACAGCTGAGATGAAGCCATCGCGAAGAGGGCCTCTCAGCCGACGTCTTATTAGAGCGAATGTAAACCAAAAATGCCAGCCCTAAAACGCTTCATTATGACGCTGAACGTAAACAAGGACTCGCTCGTTCATTATTAATCTAGGCAGGCCGGGAAGCTCTTCAATGCGAATCCGGGCCCGAATTTTAAGGGAAGGTCGGGGCTCCTACTCATGGCGCAGACCCATCTTGTCTGCTCCCAAGGGGCGCTGGTGTAGCAAAATGGCTTCACTTTATATTTTCCAAGAATCAACACGAAAGTAGTAGAGTAGCCGTCTTATCATTTATTTCACACAGAAGATACAGATACAGATTTGAAGGTAACCACGATTTTTTAACACCAGCATTGATTTTATGTTTTAACTTCAAAAAAGTTTCAAATCTGTCTCAAAATTTTGAACTCAAATTAAAAATATAAAAAACTATAATCAGAATCAAGTTCGCAATATAACTCAAAATTGAAATTTACATCTGCTTCTACCTATTAATACAAGATAATTATGAATAAACATTTTAAAAATATAAGAAAATCTGAGTTGGACTATAAATATTGCACGTAATCGGAACTCTTGCTTTATAAATCAAGACATAGAATAGTCGACATAACATTATATCGATTGTAATGTCTGACAGTCGTGTATTGGTGTGTGAACAGCACTTAATGTCTAACAACACTGTACAACCGACGTATGTATATAGTAAGCACTAATAATAAATTAAAATTGCCACGGGAAGTATCAAGATCTAAAATATGTCGTAACTTGTCGATAACTTGCCTGCGATACCAAAAGCCCTTATCAGGTGAAACATAATATTACTAACCTGAAACTCAAAACTGAGATCATCGTAAGCGCCGAAGTCTTAAATATTCCACAGCATGCATCGCTTATCTTAATATAACATATTCATAATGATCGATAACTCACAATATGCATTACTTAATTAATGAAACAGGTTCAACTTAGCTGGATGCAGTCATAAGACAATAGCTGCAAGAAAAAGGAACGTCACATTCTATTAATGCAAAGCAGGGCAGGAAGCTGCTGCTAATCGCTGGAACTCATCGGGTCGCCCCAGGCTCGTGGAATAAAGAATAGATAGCTTCAGCTTTAAGCATTGACGTATAAAAAGTTTTTCAGCCCTGCATCGGCGTAAGTGTCGCTTACAATGGTAATTTACGTTACGAGACCAGAAAGTAGTGTTTTGCAGGTCGAACCAAGTAGATTCCAGGGCGAGCCGAAGGTGAGCCCTGGAAACTTAGGGAGACCTGCAAAACACTTTCCGATCGTGTATCGTACAATATTTTTTACGACATCCGAGTCCATACTTTCAAACTTGCGAATTGACTTTCAAAAACTCAAAAAAATTATGACCTTAGTATCTATTATTTCACTTATACAAACAATAACACACACTTTATTCCATAGTAACGAAGGCATCAGGGACCGGCAAAAGCTTTTACCGGTCCCTGATGCCCGTTTTCCGAGCTTGACCGGCAGAACGTTACTTTCTGGCGAAAAAATTCTCCAGAAACCGCATATTTTCTGGTCAGTCGAAGTTCTTGAAGAACTCGACTAGAACTCAAAATAGAATTCCACTCTCCAAAACGAGATGGAAAACGGAATTTCAGATTCAGATAGGTTGTATCTTGCTATATAATCGATGAGGTCAAAATTTCTTCGAAGGGCTATAATGCTTCAAAAATAGTTCCAACATCCTACTGAAGGATGCTCCTCAAACCACACACACGCTGGTTCCTTGACCATATCTGTCTGCTGTTTGCGACCTGTCCTCCTAACAGTGTGGGTGTAGTCTTGTTATTCTACCTCCCAAATAAATAAAAAATAAAACAAAGGTACCCCAACGTCAAATGGTCAAGCTAAGATGCTAATTTTATAATTAAATTTAAGTTGTAATCCCTGAAATTACCTTTAAATTTCCAAAATAAATAAAAGTATTTACACAATTTTAACTTAAATGGTAATATACTGTTTTAGGCTTTCGAGGTTACTCGAATTATTCTTGTTAACATAGTATTTCAGCTTAGAACGCGTAATTTTTGTAGATAAACACCCAGCGTTTTCAGGCTTAATGTGTCTTGCACCTCGGGAACTCGAGCAAGGATCCACACGACGTCATGCTCTTTGGTGACTCGTGTTTTTTGAGTATCTTGAGAACGAGAATACTTAGGCAGATTTGGCCTTGATCCCCCATTCATCTAAGACTTCAAGAACATAAAGGCGATTGCAAACACAAACGCATCACAGCCGTAGCTGAGGATACATTTACAAATGGGCTCACCTTAGAATTTGAGCACACCAGAGTACTTGCAAGAATACCTCACTATTCCCACGAATGATATGTGAAGCCATATAAATAGAAAAACATCCAAATAATATTAACAGCGAAGATGTTTTTAAGCTTAGTAAAACGTGGACTCCTGTGATACACGGTCTAAAGCATTACAACCACTGTGCGTCATACGACCACGCCCCACGGATTACACTGCACATGAACAACCAATCAGCGTTACGTCGCTCCGAACGGATGGCACAAGGGACTATAAATATTTAGCTCCACACCGACCTTCAGTTCTTAGTGGGACTTTCAATCTGATACTGCAAGCGCAAGGTATTGCAAAACGTTAGTCAATATCAGCTTATCATACACTATAAGCTAAAGAATTTTTTCAAGATATAATTTTCTGTTATTTTTACTAAACATTGGCGCATTTAAATGTAAATATGACCGTAGAAACATTTATTTGAATTTACTTAGTTTCAAATATGAAGGAGCTCTTAGAGTAGTAGTAGAAAAGTATGTAAATAATTTAAGTCATAATTTTTAAACTCTAACGAACAATTAGTAATAATTTCAGTAACTTAAACTGAAACTTAAACTTTATAGACTAAGTCAAATATTTACTCAAAATAAATTTTCAAAAGTAGAAATCACGAAAATGAACGAAATGTACTGTTAAATTTTGAATGCGCACTTCGTCTTAAAAGATGCTCAATTTAAAAATAGTTGGTTTATGTGCATATTTTCAAATTGGCACTAAATTATGTAACGTAATTGTTTTATTCAGTTACCCAATAGCTCATATATAGCTGTTCCCTGGAATTAGATCACTTCAAGCGGATGTGTGTGAAGCATGTTGTCTCTTCCTACTTTGATTCATTTTTGGGAAACTCTTAATTTTGCACCCGGAAGAGACCAGTTCGCTCCCGTGTATACCTGCTGCTTTCTAATGACAGCCCAATTCGCTCCCGTGAATAGCCCTATTCGCTCCCCGGTAATTAAGCGGCTTATTAACTTGGAAATTTTCCCACAATGTTTTTTGTACAAAAGTATAAATTTAGGTTATTTGCAGATTTAAGATTTGTGTGTACAAAAATACTTATGTAATGTAAAAAAATGTGTGTATGACCGTAAAAAAACCCTTCAGCAGCACCAGTTAACTTCGCATAAGACTAAAATCTAATCCTCTGTTTAGCCGCGTTGCGGACGGGAGCGAATTGGGCTATGACCTTTTTCGAGCAGGTAGACACGGGAACGAACTGCACCCTGCCCTTTGCACCTTGTACCATCTGCGCCATTTGATGATGCAAGCTTCGTCCAGTATCTCCAAAAATTTTTACACTTTTAGTGTTCTTAGAACGCGGTTTGCTATAAACAATGGATTAAGAAGAATGTCCTGCCGTAAATCATCGCCGTCCTTTGTTAAGGTGCTACTATTATGGTGTATTTACTTGCATTTAATAGTAAATCCTATTTTTTCTGGGCGGCAAGTAGATTTTTCGTAATTAGTTGCCACTTCTCTACTGGCAGTCTATTGTCATCTGCAGGGCATTTTCGGTTCTCCCGGCTTCGTCCTTCATCAATGATCAGCCGCTACTTTACCGATTTCTGCAAATTCCGCTTCTGTCTCCTGGCTCTGGAAGTCTACAATGCCGTTATTCGACCTGCAGCTATTGGATTACACAAGGTCAGGTTTCTATTTTTTAGTACCTTATTTACGTATAGCGTTCAGCGATAAGACTCGCTCAAACTTCCAGTTGTGCTTCATGCAAACCATCCAGCTCTTAGAGTTCAGATAATACACGGGCACGCTCCGAGTAATTATAAAATAACTTTATTTAATATTTTCAAGCACTAAATTTCTAATCACTCACGCTATTAGCGTATACATTTTTTGTATTCTATTTTTTCTGTAGATTTGTTTATTAAAGTAGTATACCGGGCTCATTTGATATTAACGCCCATAGCGTTGAACGAAGACATTTGTTTTTTGCCGAAACGTTAGTTTTATATACTTCTGAATGCGCGTTGTTATGCAAAGGGCTTTGTGGTAAGCGTTGTGTCCGCGGTACCGTTCAAGAACGTGGCATTTTGGAGTGCATGAGGAGATTCTCGTAATTAAGGTTATCTTAGTTTTTCAGGCGCGTAATTATTTCAATCATTTTATTGTTGCAAAAGTTGTAAAAGCTCATTTGATAATTTAATAATTTTACTTTTGAATTTCCCTTTTTAGGTTTTTAGAATGTTACGGATATATTTTAGTTTTAATTTTGTTTGTAATAGCTGTCTGGGTTCATTGTGAATATAAGAAACACGTACAATTTTGTATGCATTAGTTATTTTAAATTCATAATTGTTCGAATATAATAAGCCTTTTGTAATTTTCATATATTAATTGAACTTCTGGGTGACTTTGTAAGATGGAAAACCTGTGTGTCCTGTAAATTTTAATGTTAACATGTGCTTTGTCTTAACCATTTCTGTAAGTTGTTGGAAGTATGGCGTTTCCACATTTTGATTTAATGAGTACTATTAAGGGTATTACTGTATATGGGTTATGCGTAAGTAATCCCTAATTAATGAAAGATATTTCTATAATTTGAAGCACGGAACTGAAATGCATGGTGATGCTTCAAGATATTTTATTGATTTTTTATTATATTGTTGGGTGGTAGCCTTAGTGACCATAAGGCTACTAAAATCACAACATTACCCCCCCCCCCACAAAGAAAAGGTAGGGAGGGAGGCCAGGTAGAACAGCTAATATAATCTCGGATAAAAGTATCTTAGTTTCACTAAAGCTACTTACTCTATCGCCCTTGAAATCAGGATGCGGAGGTTTATATATTGATGTTACAGTGCAGTCACTTAGTTCTACATTCGGCACCTCCACATCGCCTATTTCTGCCATATAAATGAAGCTGATCTGAACGACAGGCTTCGCATATATTAAACTGTTGTAATTGCTAGTGGTCTCTCAACTATAACCTCACTTTTTGGATTTTCGGTCTCTTTTGCTTTTGGTTACTATCTCTATGGGTCCCTTGACCACTTAATACATCGCGTATTTTTGCTACAATTTTTCGAAAGTTTTTGTTTGTATGAGCATAGATCCTCAATGTTCACAGAGATAACTGTCGGTTGCACTCCTGAAATAAGCCTTTGTGATGAATATATTGCTGTGATTTCTTCCGCAGATCGTGACCTTGCCTATAAGTGTTTTCATCTTAGGGTTCTTATGAAATAAAAAGTTTAATCAGTTACATGGAGCACAATCCTAATAACATGAACAAAGCTTAACAATGTTAATTTGACTCTTCCCTCGGGTAACTGCCAGAAAAATTGCTTTTAAACCAAGACCTAATTGTCGGACAAATGATTTTAAATAACCAATTTTTACTTTTTAATTACTATACTAAAACCTATCAGGCCTTTTTCATGCAATTATAGTCGTTTTAACTTCGTTTTGGTACCATTCTGTACACAATGTATAACTAATCGCACTCACGTAAACTTTGCGTCGTCCTACCTGATTCTCGTGGATGGACGCTGGCCTGCATTGCTACTTCGCTTGATGCGGGTACAATTTTTTTGCTCCTGCTCAGCTTACAAAATCGCTGAATACGGTACTTCACTTGTATACCAGCTAAATTTAGTTATATTGCGTTGCTCTTATCTTGTTTTTGCTTTTTAAAGTCTCGTAAAAATGGAGATTTGCTGTACGGCTTGGGTTATTTCAAGTAAAACAACTCCTGCAATCCTACTAACGGTTTTAAAATCTAGATACAGCTATAGTTCGAGTAAGTACATGCATTAATTGCTATAATAATGCTATACATGAATGTTGCAGAATGCAGCTGGTTCTGTAAAACTACAATTGGAAAATCGTAGAGCTGTACAACTTGCCATTTCAACAAATTTAGTGCCAACTGCCTTGCAACCGTGGTAATGCATTATTAACTTGTAAATCGTTCGATCGTTGTGAGAAATCGTAACATAGCTGTATATTAGTTAATATGTGCACCTAGACTTGGTTGGTATGCTTCTGTTTTGAGTGGATTGACCACCAAATCTGTTGAACAAAGAACTCCCGAATGTATTGGGTATGTCGAGAGTAGCTAACAAAAATTACTATTCGATTCTCCTCTTCTTTAAAAGTTAATGACCCAATCCCGAAAAGAAACTCAAATTCACAAAAAAAATTGCTATAAATATATATTCTTTCAGATTCATTTATAAAACATAAAATTAGTTATTCATGAATACGTGTATTATTTAATGCGTTAATTTCTAAAGCTTCAAAATTATTACACCGAATTATAAATACACATTTGTTCGCATTTTAATATCTCTTAGTACATCAAATATGAGGTGTTTTCGTTAATCGAATTTGCAGCTGGCAACTGTTTTCCAGTTTAGCTCAGTTTTTAATTAATTTTTCTGTCGCGGATTCAGTTACATTTACTCGAATTTTATAAATTTAATTTTGAGGATTCTTTCGCGCTAACTTTCAATCCGTACGAGCGTTTACAGAAAGAATGCTTATTAACTGCTGCGCATAAAAAGTTACATTGCCCAAAGCGATTTTTAAGCCACGAGACTGGGTATTTGGTGTAATGCCTAGATTATTTGCGACAGGATTACTTCTTCGTTTCGGCGTTGTTTTCCTTGTCATTTTAAAGCTTCACGCAGTAGAAAAGATTAAATTAACGGTTTGTTTATTAGCTCTGTAAGCGGAAATACGAAAACTACAAATTTTTATATTTATTTTGCTAGTGTTAATTCGATTTTTTCATGGTGTTGCTTTAGATACCTGCAGTGCTCAAATTAAGTTCCAATTTAAAATTGAACAATCGTCAGAATGTGACTACATCTGTTACGTGTCAAAAGCATTTGATATTAATACTAGTGTTGAATGAGGAATCTAGTGAGAGTGACGCGATAAAATTAATATCAGATTGGCTTTGTTCGTTGCTAGAGGAGATATAAAAACAAGGTTGGTTTTGTTTGAGAGAAAATTTGTATATCAGCTTTTAAATAAGGCAAGAGTTTTCGTGGGGTGTAAATGACAATCTCGCCATTTATTCTGGTTTGGTGATAGTAAAGAATTGGTTTACTAGCCAGCCGTTCCTGTAGAGGAGTTCATTAAGCAGATGTCATTTTTCCAATGAATATTTATATTCAAGCTGTAAAGCGATCTGGGAAACACGAATACAACGATTGCGAAGTTTATTGCCTGTGAACAGGGTAGGTAGTTTAATGTGGAATTTGCCTTTTGTTACCTGGAAATTCGATTTATAGCAACAACTATTAGGCGGACAGTATTGGAAAGCTAATCTACCGCAGTATTGAGGGTCGAGGTATAGCAAATGACAGCCGAGGTTGGAACCTGTCAAGCTGACATGTGTTAGGAGTAACGGGACGTATTAAATGTCTGCGAGTATATCGGCACAAAGATAAGTGTGGTAGCTAGAATCTGATGATATTTTTGCATATAAAAACTGTGTAACCATTAGACTTACGAGCGTTTTAAGTTAAACTATTTGGGGTACCCTGCGTGAGGTAGTAATAGTAAAGATGCTAATTGTCTGATCGATGGTAGTAATGTTCGAGTATTAATAAAACCAGCTACAAGTATTGCTTTCTTTCATTTTGATAGGGAGTTCAATAATTGTATTGTTATTAGTTGATAGAAAGTGAAGTTACAAGTTTCTTGGCTTATATCAGTATATTTGAGTTTAACTTGTTGGCGCCATTTATAACATCATAAACTAGAATCCGCGACGTCTTCACTGATGCTAGAGACGGGCCTCAAATATACTTTTATAGTGATCGATTGTTAACTAAGAGATATAGCGATGACCTAAAGGTAGGTAAATGAATTTATAGATAAATATAGCTAACAAGTTTGGCGCCCAACGTGGGGCTTTAATAAGATTTTTGAAGAGCAACGGGGGCTTTAACAAGATTGGAACATATACCTTTAGGTCGTACTATAATAGAAAGGAGCAATACTGACAATAGTTATACATAACTTTCTGTACTCGTTTATGTAAGTGGAAAAATATCGTCAGAACGTGACAAACCAAAGAATTACTTTGAGAATAATACATAAAACGGTATACTTGTGGTAAAAAGGGTTTTACTTTGAGGAATCAGAATGGATGTTGATAGGTTATTGGTAGACGAGATAGATTATGAATTACGAATACGGGGAGTTGTTTGTAAGGGAAATATGCCGGAAAAGCGTAAATTGCTTAGAGCGCGTATTAGGTTAGAGAAGACGGGAAATGCTTCGTTCCCGGAAGTAGAATTGAATAACGTAGAAGAATTGGATATATGCAGTAGGAAGCTTGACATTCTTGTGGAAGAGATACTAGCTTCTGAGTCATTTGTTAGGGGTGGTAATGATTATAAACGTATTCAGACCCGCTTGGTACATATTTCAAATCGACTAGAACGGTTAGTTTTTGAGGGGTCTTCAGCAGATGATAAAGATGAGCTATATAATAGGTGTTTAGGGGCTATGGACGATCTCGAGTCCAGATTAACATCTGAAAATGAACCTGTAGTTCCTTCTAGTTCACAAACAGTTAACTTGATGGACCTTGACGATGAGCCATTACAAGCCAATCAATCACCAAACCATTTTAATTATTCAAATGTAATTGATAGTCAACAGTTTCAAACGTTACCGACACCTATTGGTTTGAACAGCACTAAAGTCATTGATGCTACTCCACGTTATAACAATTACCTTCCGATGAATAAATGGAACCTTCGTTTCGATGGTCAATCGGGATTGTCTAGTTTCCTAGAGCGTATTGAAGAATTGCGAATGGCGCGTGGGGTTACTAAGGAACAACTTTTTACTTCGGCTGTTGAATTTTTCACCGATTATGCTTTGATTTGGTATCGATCGGTTAAAAATACTTTGTATAATTGGGACCAGTTAGTTAATGCGTTACGTTCAGCTTTTCTTCCATGTGATTATGAAGCTTGCTTATGGGATGAAATACGCAATCGTACTCAGGGGGCCGATGAACCCGTGACCGTATTTGTGTCGATAATGGAAAACTTATTCCATCGGTTACCATCGATGCCTTCTGAAACAAAGCGCCTTAATCTAATACGTAGGAATTTATTACCACATTTCCAAACCCAACTGGCTTTAGAGAACATAGTTTCCTTTTCACAATTACTTCGAGTGTGTAAAGCTGTTGAAGATGCACATGTGCGTGCACAACGGTTCCGTGGACCTCCCACTCAGGGAAATCGAATGTTAGAACCCGATCTAGCCTATCAAAAGTCGAAATGTAATGCTAGGATTCATACAGTGAATGTATCCTCAAATGAGGGTTACGTTCAAACTCGTAGTAATAACCCACCGAACGTAATCAATTCAACCAAGCCTTCTGATTTGAGATGTTGGAAATGTGATAAACCGAATCATTTTGCGCGTAACTGTTCAGCAAATAGTAAACAATATTGCTATGGTTGTGGACGACCTGATTTTACTGTCCGTACATGCCCTTCATGTTCGGGAAATGGGGGTCGACGCCGCTAGACGACCGAATAGCGCGGTGTCAAATAAATTCTTCGGTCAATGTTGTAAATAATTCAGATTTTAGTTCTAAAGCTGTTTTAGATTATATTTTAAGTCACGCAGGTCCTGATGAGAGACCGTATCTTAAAGTTTCAAGTTTTGGTAATGAGATTCTTGGATTGTTAGATTCGGGTGCTTCGCATACTGTTGTTGGTAGAAAGGGATGGGAGCTGTTGAAAGGTCATTGTAGGCTTACACCAAGTAAAGATAGGACATGTAATGTTGCTGACGGTGCAGAATGTCAAATATTAGGTATAGTTACAGTATAGAGTTTGTACTTGTGAGGTATT
The DNA here is from genome assembly GCA_940337035.1 of Agriotes lineatus. Classification (NCBI taxonomy): domain Eukaryota; kingdom Metazoa; phylum Arthropoda; class Insecta; order Coleoptera; family Elateridae; genus Agriotes; species Agriotes lineatus. The sequence goes on along the minus strand of CALNHX010003865.1, from coordinate 71,982 downwards.
AGTTGTGCCTTCCGTACCCCTTACCTTGATTTTGGGATGCAATATTTGCGTAGAATGGGTATTGTAACCGATCTTAGAATTAACGAATGGACCTTCTCGAAAGATCACTTGATCCCGGAAGTTAATGCAATACAGGCTGTAGAACATTTATCTGAAGTTCAGCGAGAACAATTAGATTGTTTTGTCAAAGAAGTTTTTAGTAAAATGGGAAATAAGTTAGAATGCACTCATTTTGTTGAACATGAGATTAAAACCACATCGTCGCCTATTAAGCAGCGATATTATCCTATTTCTCCTGCTCTGCAGAAACAGGTAGATCTTGAGTTAAAGAAAATGTTGGATGAGGGAGTGGTAGAACCTTCGACTTCTGCTTGGTCATCTCCGATAGTAATGATTAAAAAGAAAGATGGTAGTTATCGGTTCTGTGTTGATTATCGCCAACTTAATAAAGTCAGTCAACCTGATGCTTATCCTATTCCATATGTATCAAGTACTTTGGATAAACTTCGTGACGCACATTATCTTACGACTCTTGATATTAAATCCGAATATTGGCAGATACCTGTGGCTGTTTCTTCACGCCCTTTAACAGCGTTTACTGTACCTAATAGGGGGTTATTTCAATTTCGCCGCCTACCGTTTGGTTTGCATACGGCGGCGGCAACGTGGCAACGCCTAATTGATAAGGTTATTGGTGCTGATTTGGAACCATATGTCTTTACGTATCTTGACGATATTGTAATCTGTACGCCAACTTTCGAAAAACATCTTTCTACTCTTCGTGAGGTTGTGTCTCGGTTATTAGCTGCTGGTCTTACTTTAAGCCAAAATAAATGTCATTTTTGTAAGCCAGAACTTAAGTATCTCGGTTATGTAGTGAATTCACGCGGTTTATTAGTAGACCCAGAAAAAGTAGATGCAATTAATCGTATTCCTACTCCTGTGTCAGTGAAGGAAGTACGTCGTGTAATTGGTATGGCGTCATGGTACCGTCGCTTTGTTCCGAATTTTTCTTCACTTATCGGACCTCTTACATCCTTGCTCCGCAAGAATGCGAAATTTTTCTGGGATAGTAATTGTGAACGAGCCTTCAGTGATATTAAAGAACATTTGATATCTGCTCCGATATTAGCTTGCCCTGATTTTTCTGTACCCTTTGTTATTCAAACGGATGCTTCTGGTTATGGTATTGGTGCCGTACTTACTCAACATCAAGCTGATGGAGAGAAAGTTATATGTTACATTAGTCGGTCGCTTACTAGAAACGAACGAAATTTTAGCACAACAGAGCGTGAATGCCTCGCTGTCCTTTTTGCTATTGAAAAACTTAGACCATATATTGAGGGAACTAAGTTCACGGTAGTAACTGATCATTATAGCTTAAAATTGCTTAATAGTATTAAAGACCCTGTTTGTCGTATCGCTCGGTGGGCAGTTCGCCTTCAACAATATGATTTTGACAGTATTCATCGAAAAGGTAAAGAACATGTTGTGCCTGACACTTTGTCTCGTGCTGTTCCTGTTATTGATACTATTAACGTTCAGTTTGGTCCTGCTGGTAATCCATGGTATCATCGTATGTGTCGATTTGTTATTAACAATCCTCGAAAATTTCCCCATTGGAGAGTTAGTGACGGTCAATTGTATAAATATGTTCAAACCGATTATCCAGACTTGGCAGATGATGAAGATCATTGGAAACTGGTTGTTCCAAAGACTCAACGCCAAGAAGTTATCAAACAAAATCACGATATTCCGACCGCTGGTCATACGGGTGTTAATAAAACTTTTCATCGTATTGCACAAAGATACTACTGGCCTAAACTACGTTATGATGTGGCTACTTATGTTCGCCGTTGCGAAACGTGTCAACGAATTAAACCAGAACAGAGAGCCTCTGCAGGGTATATGGGTGGACATTCATTAATTTCGAAGCCTTGGGAACTAATCTGTTGTGATATTGTGGGCCCTTTACCTCGTTCAGTACGAGGGTACGCGTATATATTTGTAGTGGCTGATTGTTTTAGTAAGTTTCCATTAGTGTTTCCGCTCCGTACAGCATCAGCTAAGGTTATCTCACGTATTGTTGAGGAAGACGTATTTTTGATGTTTGGGGTTCCCAAGCGAATCATATGTAATAATGGCGTTCAGTTTCGCATTCATGAGTTTCAAACTTTAAATCAGAAGTATGGCTGTAAGATTTCGTTCACTGCCAATTATCATCCTCAAGCTAATCCTACGGAACGTATAAACAGAGTGCTGAAAACTATGTTGACAGCTTACGTATCAGACCGTCATCGAGACTGGGATAAATATTTGTCTCACGTAGTTTGTGCTATACGTACCTCAGTTCATGAAGTTACGGGAAAAACTCCATATTTCATTAATTTTGGCAGAGAAATCATATTAAATCACGAACCGGTAGTTGGTGATGGAAATCCGGAAATTCAATTTAATCGGGATAGAGATTTAGATAATCGTTCTACAGTACTCAAGCAACTGTATGCTGATGTTAAACGTCGTTTGGATAAGGCTTATCAAAAGTCAAAAACTCGCTATGACTTTCGTCGACGACCTTTCGAGTTCGTTCCGGATCAAGCAGTGTTGCGTAGACACTATGTGTTATCGGATGCTGCTTGTCAGTTTACTTCCAAGCTTGCTTAATCGAAAGTTTTCACGATGGGTTTATGAACTCAAAGATCCTGACGGAAAAATATTAAAAGGGACTTGGCATGCCAAGGATTTGAAACCTTATGATAACTCTGAGATGAATTAATGATGTGTGATGTGCATAGGGTGGTTGGAAGGGCACAGTAGGGTAGGTCACTCTTTGGGAAGCTTTAATATCTTGTTCTTTCCCCATTTTAAGGTATAGGGTGGTTGGAAGGGCACAGTAGGGTAGGTCACTCTTTGGGGAACTTTAATATCTTGTTCTTTCCCCATTTTAAGGTATAGGGTGGTTGGAAGGGCACAGTCGGGAAGGACACTATTTGGGAAACTTTAATATCTTGTTCTTTTCCCTCTTTTGGGTATAACGTATGTATAGGGAGTTCCCTGTTGGGAAATGTTAATGGATGGTTTTCTTTTTGATTGTATTGGAAGAGCGTTACGTTATCCTGCTTTTCCTAAGGGGACATAAGGGTAACGAGATTAATCGTTAAAGAAGTACAACTTCTTCGTTTCTTTTAGGTATCCCTTGGGGTTTGGGGATATAAGGTGTTTCCCTACAAAACAAAATTTTTAAGATGACCAGTCCTTCATCCTTCGCCTTCTTTTCTTCTTAAAGCTTTGTCTATGTTTCTCTCTTGTAATGTAGTGAATGTCGATTTTGTTTTGAATGAACTGTTTACTTAGATGAATGACAATTTGTTTTCTTTTATTTCTCTTTGATCTGGTGCGGATGAAATCTCTGATGAGTGATTGTTGGATGTGAGATGAAGATTGGTGGGGCTTTTCTTCAGGCCGTTCGGGGGGCTGAAAGATCCCTCCTTCGGAGCGTATGAGAGTTGTGTGGATGTTGGCTTCTGCCTCTCACTTTTCTGGTTTCTTTAACCCTCTGTCACTGGGGTTACTTCCTCCCCAGGCGTGTCAAAAGGAAAACCCTGGTTATTCTTCGTTTTGGCTTAACTATTTTCGGTCTGACAGTACCTGAAACTGTGTGGAGGTGTGCTTCCGCCTCGGGGGTTTATTGAAAGTTGTCAGGGGGGGTACGCTGTGGGGATTTGGAGTAATTTTGGGGGTTCATGGGGGTGGAACTTCTTCACGACAGGTTCTTACAGGGTTGTTCACCGGCGCAGCATTTATATCCAGCAGCGACGAACAATCTTGATCCTTGTCGTGGGGTTGATCTGGTCCTGGGTTCCTCCTGGGGTCATCACCGTCTCTACAGTGTAGTTGCTTGTTTGTGGTGTGGGTATTGGGTTTTTTTTTTAGATTAATTGTTAGAGACGTCTTATGACAGACGGTTTACTGACTCTCTAGCGTATATGTATGTATCCTTTTAGGATAAAGTTTTTATTTAGTTAAAAATTTCGTTGAAATTTTTCCTTTCTGGTAAGGGGGGAGTTTGTTACTTGTCAAAAGCATTTGATATTAATACTAGTGTTGAATGAGGAATCTAGTGAGAGTGACGCGATAAAATTAATATCAGATTGGCTTTGTTCGTTGCTAGAGAAGATATAAAAACAACGTTTGTTTGTTTGAGAAAAAAATTTGTATATCAGCTTTTAAAAAAGGCAAGAGTTTTCGTGGGGTGTAAATGACAATCTCGCCATTTAATATGGTTTGGTGATAGTAAAGAATTGGGTTACTGGCCAACCGTTCCTGTAAGGGAGATCATTAAGCGGATGTCATTTTTCCAATGAATATTATATGCAAGCTGTGAAGCGATTTGGGAAACACGAATTCAACGATTGCGAAGTTTATTGCCTGTGAACAGGGTATGTAGTTTAATGTGGCATTTGCCTTTTGTTACCTGGAAATTCGATTTATAGCAACAACTATTAGGCGGAAAATCTTGGAAAGATAATCTACGGAGAATCAACCGCAGTCTTGGGGGTCGATGTGTAGCGAATGACAGCCGGGGTTGGGGCCTGTCAAGCTGACATGTGATAGGAGTAACGGGACGTATTAAATGTCTGCGAGTATATCGGCACAAAGATAAGTGTTTTAGCTAGAATCTGATGATATTTTTGCATATAAAAACTGTGTAACCATTAAACTTACGAGCGGTTTAAGTTAAGCTATTTGGGGTACCCTGCGTTAGGTTGTAATATTAAAGATGCTAATTGTCTGATCGATGGTAATAATGTTCTAGTAGTAATAAAACTAGCTACAAGTATTGCTTTCTTTCATTTTGATAGGGAGTTCAATAATCGTATTGTTATTAGTTGATAGAAAGTGAAGTTACAAGTTTCTTGGCTTATATCAGTATATTTGAGTTTAACTTGTTGGCGCCAATTATCAACATCATAAACTAGAATCCGCGACGTCTTCACTGATGCTAGAGACGGGCCTCAAATATACTCTTATAGTGATCGATTGTTAACTAAGAGATATAGCGATGACCTAAAGGTAGGTAAAGGAAAATATAGATAAATATAGCTAACACGATATTTGTTCTGGGCTAGTAGCTCAAAAAAAAACGCTTACCTTAAGGTGGCCAGCACCTCAATAAACAACTGCAGTGAAAAATTAAATTTGCACGGAAAGGTATATCATTGGTGAAAATAACTGCGCCACCGCTTCATCAATCTGGAAAAACTTCCTAGCACTCGATAAGTTTGAAAAAATGCATTAGGAACCCGATCCCAAAAGAAAACTGCCCCACAGCCAACACAAAAACGACATAACTTGCTAACACGCAGAGAGTAAGTGCGCACGAACACAAAATTCCGCCCTGTCGCTTTTTGAAAACCACCGAATGAAGTAGCTCTACTCAGCATAAAAGTCAGGAGACATGAGATGAGCCGCACATTCTGTTATACATTCTTAGTTTTAGTTGAATTTAAAGTAACAGTGTCACTCACAGTACCTAAATTTGAAAATGTATCTGGGGTACGGTAAAGTACTGCTAGTACTGAGGCAATTCCAAACAGCTTTAAAAGTATGTAAATCATTAAGCACAAACATCTAGAAGCCTGATGTTGCATATAGAGTGCTAAAATGAGTACAAAGTTGATAATATAACGTAAAGATAGCTTCCTTTAAATTATATGGGTTAAGGTAAATACGTAAATAACTATTTTATTATTTCGTCCCATCATTCATTACAGTTTTGAATATCTATAAAAAGGTTCGCTTTAAATCCTAAATGGATTTAAGAAACGCACTATGTTTTACAAATTTTATTTTTATCTGCTACTAGAAGAAACAAATATTCTTTTAGAATTTTAGATCACTGTTCTTGCCTTATTAGGTCAGATACTTTCTCCCCTATCATAGTAGCTGGAGCACTTGTATGGCCTGATGTTGCCAAAGGGATTATGCTGGCATCGGCAACTCTTAAATTTCTGATACCATGCACTTTCAATTCCTGATTTACTACTGCGCCTGTTAGAGGATTTGGGCCCATTTTGCAGGTTCCGACGGGATGAAATATGTGAAACGTGAGTTGACGCAATTGGCAGTACCAATAATCTTTAGAAAGATATTCATACTGTTGACAAGCTGGAAGAGGGGCATGCATCAAAGAAGTATTTAATTTTCTGAATGCAGTTGTATTGGTAATTTCCAATGCAAGTTGGATTCCCTGGTACATAGTTTCTATATCTTTTTCTTCTGGATCAGACAACGCATTGGAGTTAATCAAAGGATATTCATACGGATTTTTTGACTTTAGTCTGATGGTGCCCCTGGATTTTGGATGCAGAAGAACAATGTAAATTGTGAAAGTTCGGCGGGAATCAATGTTCGTCCATATTGTGTTATATACTTCGTCGTTGTAGTGATAAGCTCTCTGTAGAAAATTGTTGGTGCTATTAGAGGCGACCATTAAAAGTTCGATATCAGGATATCCTGGAGTCTTTTCCAACTTAGTTTGCAAAAATGCAACGGCTTGCGAATTACCTCCAATAGTAAAGGGACCAAACCCACTGAGATATTCCTCCACGTTTTGTCGCAATGTTGAACTGAATTCTGTGTAGTTAGTAAGAAAGTGCAAGGCGTAGTAGGCTGCATGGTCTTGATAATTGTCTCCCACTGAAAGGGGTTGTACTATAGGAATTCCCAATCTTGCCAAATGTAGTGGTGGACCAATTCCTGAGAGCATCAGTAATTGTGGAGAATTGATAGATCCGCCTGACACTATTACTTCCTTTTTCGCCAGTGCTATAAGGCCACTTTCGTTGTTCCCTAATCGGCTGAACGATACACCATATGCCTTTTTGGTAAGTCTATTGATGAGTACTTTGGTGGCTAGGCTGTGCATTAAGATCTTAAGGTTGGTTCTACTCGATGCCGGCCGTAAGAATGCTTTGCCAGCACTGTCTCTTCTACCATTAATCAAATTATATTGTGTTTGAGCGACTCCTAGTTGCTCTCTTCCGTTATAATCGACTACTTTTCTCTCCAGTTCCAAATTTGCTTCAATAAAAGCATCAAATTGTGGATTGTTGGGCCTGTGGTATTCGACGTTTAAATATCCTCCTTTTCCATGATATCCCGGATCGCCGTTGATAAGAGAGTTTTCAGACTTTTTAAAGTAAGGCAAAACATCCTCATACGCCCAACCTTCATTTCCCTGCTGATACCATTTATCATAGTCTAGTTTATTCCCTCTTACGTACAATACCGTGTTAATAATAGTTGATCCACCTAAACCTTTACCTCGAGGACAAGTGCATTGTCTGTTAAACATTCCTAAAAATTTGGTAATTAATATTATGTAGGTATTATAACTTTAGAACTTAATACCTAGACACGAGGTTGTCTGTGGAGTAGTATTATAGTTCCAATTAAATTCCGACCCTTGCAGGTAAATGCTCATTCTAGGGATGTCGGTAAAGTCGGTTTCATTTCCGCCAGCTTCGATTAGCAGCACTTGATTTTTGCTATTCTCGGAAAGTCTGCTAGCGATAACTGCACCAGCAGCTCCAGCACCTACTATGATGTAGTCGAACGTTCCATATACTGAAAGGAGTGGCTTAAATAAGAACAAAATAAATAAAAATGAGATACTATATCAGTGAAAGACCGATTCCGATTTCCCGAGATTTATATATTACAAATACTGACTGGCAATAGTAGACATAGTGAAGCAATTTACCATACTTTACAGGAAAATTAAATATGATGAACTAATAATGTCTCTTTCATATTTAAATGTACAATTCTTCCAAAAAATTGCATCTCCACTGTTTGAGATACCTAAATGCATGTGTGGATGGCGTATCTTATATCAAGATGTGCGACAGTTGACCAGTAAATTATGAGTATAGTAAAATCGTAAACGCAAACCATATTGTACAACGTCTGTTCTGCTGGAATTGTACAGATGGCCTTCTGTAGTAAGGCGCCCTTTCTTCATCTAAACTCTATGAAATCAGCGTACTTGCGTAATTGTAATCAAAAGCTCGACACGCGCACGTTATCGGCTAGGTTAGGTCAGTCTGATTGAGGAGTGGGCATACACGGGCGTGACTTCCATTGAATGTTAAAATATCCTTATTTTTGGACCTACTGCTCGCCGCCTACCCCCGCTGCAGTTTGTAAATTGTCCAAAATCTTCGATCTGACACCAATGTGTCCGTTAATACCAACAGCTTATATTCATAAAATAAAAGTTACTGGTGCTTTGGTTAAGGTTTAAAATGAAAAAATAATTAAAAAGTAGGTGCAACAAATATTTCCTTCAAAATAAAAATAATCCTTGAATGACTGATTTGCTATGATAGAGCCATGGCTCCTTATAGCAATCCATCACTGCATTATATGCATGTAACTAACCTGATAAGCCATCAGAAATGGGTTCGTAAACAGATGAATCCTGTGGTAATGGATAAGTAAATGCATTTGCAATTTCTTTGTTAATTAAGTCAACATAGTAGTCTACTGTTTGTCCATTGCTATATGTCAAAAGCAGTAAATAAGCTAAAGCAAACACCGACTCCATAGTTAGAATGCATGTATCGATAATATGTTAGCTTTTGTACTTAATGTAAGTAAAAAATACACGGCGATATGTTAAGTTAGCTGCGCATACTATATTTACATGATACAACATGAAGTCCCTAAAATGTGGAAGATTATAGTCATTAAGGTTTGACGTATTTCCAGAAACCGAAAATATTTAATGAACTATAAATATGCAATGCAAATTTGTTATATCCGGCGATAACGCCACACTCATTTATGCAAATAAACATTGCTTTATTCTTGCACTAGTTACATTTAAACGATGTCCATTAATATTAAATTAAGAAATGCAAGTACATAACTGATTATTAGTGCAAACCAATGAATCAGTAAACAAACTTCAACTAGTTCAATTTGCCTATGACTTTTCAGCAAGGTGTATAAAATAACAACTAATCATAATTTTGGGTTAGGCGTCTTTTGCAACAAAGAAACAAAAAACTGCCTGAATAATAAAAACCACATATGCGAGTTATATTCGCTATATTCGCGTGTAAATAACCTAAGGTATGCAGTTCTGTGCATCTGAAAGTACTAAAATAGGTTTTTGGTAAGTTTGTACAACCACAGAAGTTTATTTGGACACTCTATATCTTATAAACCATGTGTTGCAAAAGTATGGAATATGCTATACATCTCAGTACTTACCTATTTCATTAAAAAATAGTTCAGATATAAGTTATTTAGTATCTATCTTTGGATCATATGTACTTGTGGTGAAATAGTTTACTATCAAATGTATTTACAACTTACTGAAAAATATAGTCTAGGTACTCCATACTTGTCGAAACAATAAAAATCTAATTAATATATCTATGTCCCCAGAAGGTATGGTATTAAAGTACAAAATGACGTTAAAGATGGGAAATGGGATGGGAGATTGGGGAAGTTAATTGAAAAAGTCAAAGGCATCAAAGGCTTTCATAGGGCTGATATAGATTGCTACCTATGTCTGTCTACTACAACTAGCCTAGCAGTATTATAGGTAAGAGTATTTTAATAAAATTTCTTAACTTTACACGAGAAAGCGAACCTCGGTATCAACCATTGGCAATCTGTTCAAAGATGTTGAAACAACCAAGTGGCGCACATTATTAACTTGCTTGTTAAGCAGAAAGACTTACTTACCTTATACTGTGTATCCAACGTAACAATTTTTTGTGGATTGCAGACTAGCTAAGCATAAAGAAAAAGGAGATATATTTCCTGAACAATATTTCCATTGGAGGCCACAACTACTGCCTCACTCTCTTTCCACTGAGAAACTATACTTACTAAAGTTGACTGATATATACCGTTATGATACAACCTTAATTTAGTTAGAATCAAATTTATTAAAATTAAAGGGATTACAATTGGTTAATAAAATAATTTGGAGAGACTCCACCGCAGTTCATCCAAATGAAATCAGCATCCACATCATCAATTCGTTGATAGGACCAAAAACCACCCTACTTTTCGCAGCTGTCCACCTTCTTCTTTTAATACCATTATTTTTAATTCTCCTCAAGTACATAGTCGTTTTATAACTTTTTATTATTATAGTTTGTTTAAAATTTTACTTTGCTTTCATTTTATTTTGAATTTAATCACTTACCCTTTTATACTATTTAAGTAAGATTTTAGATCTAAATTTTCTAAATGGAAATTGAGTTGTTATTTCTTAATTAAATTTCTCCATAGTAATCTCTATTTATACATTTTTAAAAACTCACTCTCCTGGATTATTACCATTGCAAATTATTTAAATTATTTTGACATATCATGTGACTTTTTATAATATTTATTTTGCTTAGGCCTTTGATAGTTACTCAAACTTTGTTATAGTTTGTTTTAATTGTTATCTAATATCAATTATGACTTGTTTTCTGATACTACCAAATAACAACCTTTATTACTTTAAATATTATACATATTTTAATTCATATGTCAGAACCTTTTTCTAAGAATATTAATTGCTTTACCGGATTTGAATAAAATCTGAATTTTATTAAATGAGTTTTAGATAGCTATCCTGTTATTTTTATATAAAATTCACTCTTTATAACATATAGGGCCGGTTGCAGAAAGCAATGTTAAGTCTCGTGTTAGCTAACATCGCGCCAAAGTGAACAAAAACGAATCAAATCTCAAATGCTTATGGTAACTAATACATTAGTAAACAAAATTTGATGCGATTTTGTTCACTTTGACGCGATGTTAGCTAACACGAGACTTGACATTGCTTTCTGCAACCGGCCCATAATGTTTTAACATTTAGGTACTTTATCATATTTCCTTAATTTTGCGGTATGATATTTATTATTATTAAATTAATTTTTAGTCTTGAGGTACGATATCATAACAATATATAATTAATGTTATACGGATCTGGTCGATCCACCGTTCACAACTTCGATAACTTTGGATCGTAATATGCGTCTTCTTCGAGCCTTTTTACCTTCATCACTGCATCAACTACTTGTTTTCAGCTACGTCTAAACGGACCCCTTCTGCTTCCCTCCCTCCCATATTCTAAAATCGTTGGTTACCTTCTTTCGCACATTCTTTTTCTATGCCCGAATCAGACTAGCTGCTTCTTTTCTACTTCATCGAGAATATAATTCCTTAAATCTTGAGCCAATCATTATTTCTTAAATATAAGACATTGGCCAATATGACCTTCTACCATACTGACAATATAGCGACTCGCGGTTTTCGATTTGGTACGAGCTAACTTGGTTTTGTTTCACGTGTCAAATGAACTAACTTAGAAATGTCAGCTGACTTTTGTAGGTTAGGTCGTACGTTTTAAGCATATAAAAAGCGTATTTCGGACAAACATTGATGGTTAGCAGTGATACTTTTATAATAAAATAGTATTACGCCCCCTCTTCCATATATTTTATATCATTATATTCGTTTCCTAAATATAATTCGTAGTACCTATGCCTAATAATCTAAATTTTCTTAAAGAATATCATTTCGTTATAATTACCATTCATAAAAACACAACTCGTCCTACGGACTCGTTGTATTTTCAGCTTTGGGCATTAAACTCATAATATTCATCAAAAAATTATCGATAATAGGCATACTATTTATTATATTACCCCTGATTATATTTGTTTCAACCACCTTACCTGCTCTTCTGATGGATTTCTTATTATTTCGTGTCTCGATATTTCGCAGACTTCTGTGGGACTTTAAAACCATAGCACGTAATTAACTGTAGATTTTTATCACTGCTTATTTTCGCTTCCGTCGCTCTCCGTCCTATGTCCACTGTAGCAAGTATTTGGTTATTGCTATCCCACATTTGTTGAAAATGCTCCGAGGTATTTATATGTTTGGTTCTTTCTGTATGTCCAGGTTCTAGATGTGGAGTGTCTTGTTGTTCACGTTACCAGCAACTGTAGGGTATATAATTTTTTTACTACGAAGGGCAAACAATTCTAGACACAAACCCCAAATCAAAAATTTCTCACTAACTAACCAGTTTCAAATCGTATCAAACTAGCGTTCAGGTTACATGAAGGTATTGGAGGCCCGGCGAGCTAGAGTGGAGACAACGTGCGGTTCTTTTTTGTAATTGGCATAGAGTGTTTAAATTATGTGGGGGTCCCAAATAGTCTTTTACAACCGATAAGTCCATTAATTTACAATAACTATTAAACCCACTAAGGTGCTATACGTATCCAATTTTCTACGAGCTGAAACCGACTTCAAAAGAAATTGCTATCTTACATTAGCCACACAAAATCATAGTAAACATAAACAAATTTTATATTAATTAACTACAGTAAATTTAATACAGAAGATTTACCAAAACAATGTCAGCACTTGGACAAAACACACAGGAGCGACCTCATTGCATAAGTATAAAGGTACAAGCGCAGTGCAAAATATTATTGCGGCCACTGATTACAGGAATTCCAATTTTAAATAGGCAACACATTCCTTGGCAGATTAAATTAGCGGTAAATTACACAATATGATTCCTCGGGCGAATATAGAGTCAGCAATTACTGATAAACTCGGAGGTGATGCAACACTAGCCGCTGATTGCTAGTTTTCGTTGCGCTAAATCTACAAATTCGTGTTTACCTTGTTCAACATAGGATTGTGTTTTAATACTTCCAATAGTGAAGCAAAACCGCACCGGAAATCAAACAAAAACAGTTCAGCCACCAGAAAAAGTAACCAAAAGCAAGCGGAACCATAGAACCTTGGCAAACAGCTGAGAATCTATAAAGCTTTCAACTATCAACGCGACTCAGCAATGGTTCTGAAAATTCATGTGCCAGACTAGTAGCACAGCCCAATTGCTCATACTTGACGACTCCATAGTAGGTTCTGAAATCTACTAATCTGGAGTGCCTAATTAGAATAGAAAACACATACCTTGAGCTTAAAGCTCCAAGACCTAAATCTTGAGGCGAGACAAATCTGCAATTAAATGCAATGGATAATCAAGACCTAAATATCTTCGATAAATGAACCATGCAAATCCGCGAAAGTGCTAGTAAGCTAGGATACTATTCTTGCTTTTGTAAGTCTATACTAGCCTTATTTTAATGCAAAGGTTAACACGAAGTAAACGCATGCGATAGAGTCGAAGACGTTTGTAGAAGAGAACGAAAAACAAAAGAAACGGGCACAGGTGCGCGGTGGAAATTAAATGATACTTGGCCTAGTTATGCATGACAACGGATTGATAATCTCGCCAGTCTGAATGCCATTTAAAACGAGTTCGGCGACCTTGATAACTGTAACGCCGAGGGTTCGGACAGGGGTAGCCAATATGCATAAATCGTACGGTACAACTACTGAGCCTTAAAAGCGTAACGTTTCTTATGCGTACTTAAATTTGCTCATTTTGTCTTATTTGCAGACCTATTCAAAAATATATAAGGACAACTCTTCTTAGCGTCTTGAAGATGATTTTAATAGACTAAGTAATTATTGTAATGTTACGAAGCTGTTTTAAACCATAGAAAATGCTCGATGATAACTTTTACTCGCAATTATCACCCAATTCACTAATATTATTAATTAAAGTGGGCCAATCGTAACAGGTTTACTAAAATAACAGATCTAGCAGTTACTTTTGACTTACATAATCTATATATATATATATATATATATATATATATATATATATATATTTATGAAGTGTATCAAGTGACTTCCGAAATAGGTACACAATATTCGTTCTAACTTCCAAAATTACGGTGTCACTTCCGATTTCGGAAGTCACTGCGTTTGCCCTTGTTTTTAGCATATTTAGGCAATAGAGGTCGCACGGGCCTCAAATCCGAAAAAATGTGGGGAAGTGACTACGCTATGAATGTCCCTTTTCAGTTTGTCACTTAGTTCAGGTATATGCCGCTGGCGCCACCATCGATTTCACCACAGAGTCTTAGTGACTTCCGCTAACATGTGCAATACGTTGCAACGTCCGAAATTTGGCAACGTTGTTAGCAAATGTACTAGTGTGAAATTAACGTGCTGATGGCGAATAGTGGAAGAATGTTGGTGGAAATGGTACTAAACCCAGGTAAGCTTGGAATGAGTGTTAATTTATTCTACCATTGAGCTGTAGTAAAAGGATCTAAAGCTGTGTTCATTTTAATACCTGAAGAGCTTGAGAATATTATGATTAATGTATTGCTAGAACACCGGGACAAGTACATTGTAGAAAAAAAAATGAATACGTATTTGCTATTCCCGACAGTACCATCAAATGTGGCAATTCGTGAATTATCGACCAAAGTTAAATTAGAAAATTCAGAATCAATTTCCAGCAACAAATTGAGGAATCAAATAGCTACAATAACTTAAATTCTAAATCTTAAACCAAATGAAGCTAAACAATTTGTGAACCTCCTGGGTGACACCCAAAGGATCCACTAAGAGTTTTACGCAGTAAGCGAAAACAATTTAATTTACAAAAAGTACTTACTTAAAATATATCTTTTTCTAGCTTCAATAATGTTGATTCAGTTATGCGCATATAATACCTCTTATTTTCAGGTTACCTGTTGATATTTATTAAACCGCCAAAATTTCTAAAATTCTAATGATTGTGAAAGGTACGGTACCAATAGAGTACAAGGGAAAGTCTCTAGAAAAAATAAAGTTTAATCCCAATTTAGTGTACCCCGAAGAAGAGAGATTTGAAGAACATTGAAATTGAAATTGAAACGCAAGAAACAATTTGGCAATAATTATGGTAATTTTTGATATTTTTAATTGTTTTTTCAGATAATGAAAATAATGTTGAGGAAAATAAAGCTCCTGGGCTTTACGCACAAGAACCAATTATTACGGTAAACACAAAACAAAATGGTATAATTAAGTAACAAATGACTTCCGGGATTGGACCGTGTCATTATTGAGATCGCAGAACTCAACGTTTCTCCCATTTTCGTAAGGGGCTTCATCAGGAGGAAATGCAAAAGAGCACGGTAACTCAATGTGAAAACCACGCCCGAGGCGAAACTCTTCTAACGATCGGAAGGAGAAAGGCGAAAATTTATAGGCAAGTGCCGTCGCGGTTTAGTGGCGGTGGGCGGGGCTTAGGAATTAGCACTTACCACATAGAAGGAAGGGGAGATCCTTCGCCCCGCTTGAGATTGTTAAGGTGTTTGTAAATCTCAATGGCTTTGTGAATCTTTCTCTAAAAAATAATTTGGATTTGCAAATAATGGAAGTTTAATCAAAAAGTGTTTTATGGCCAGTAGCGCGTTGGTGTTCGGTGATGGCTGATGATGAAACGAGACACGACTTGAAACAGCGCTGGTGCTCAGAGATATGAGTTTTTACTGAACGTCCTTTTTCACCATTGTATACAGCATTACAAGAGCAAGGGACTCTATAAACGTCTTTAGATGACATAGTGTTTAATTCGTCTTTAGGTGAAGGAATAACCTGTGAGATTTTTCACGGGGGTTTGAATACTGTTTTGATGATTTGTTTTCGAAGAAACTTTCCTACACGATCGGTGACTTAGTGGATATAGGGAAGAAAGACTATTTCTGCAGGAGGATCGGTTTTTGAGGTTTGGGTGACTGTGGATGAAGATGGCGATTGATGGCAGACTGTATAACCCTAGCACACCCGAATGTGGTTTAATTTAGCGTGGAACATTTGGGTGTCAGTGTCAATGTCAATACGTTTATTTATCTAAAACTCTTGTTTTACATGCCTACATGATATACATGATATGTATTATGCTGACAATGTCAATGTCAATACGTTTATTTATCTAAAACTCTTGTTTTACATGCCTACATGATATACATGATATGTATTATGCTGACAGTCAGGAAACTTGCTTCCAGGTGGATCCCTCACAATTTAACTGATGTTGAAAAACAGAACCGCGTAAAATGGTGCAAGGACATGCTCAAAAAATTCAGTGCAGGATCATCAAACCTGGTTTACGACATCATCACAGGCGATGAAACCTGGATTTACTCATATGAGCCTGAAACTACATGTCAATCGGCCGTGTGGGTATTCCAAAGCGAACCAAAACCACAAAGGTTGTTCGATCTCGAAGTGTTTCAAAAAAAATGATCGCCTCATTTTTTGGCTTTACTAGACATGTCTCAATTGTGCGCTTAGAAGATAGAAGAACGGTCAGTTCTGAGTGGTATACTACCATTTGCTTACCGGAAGTTATAGCTGAAGCAAGAAGAAACAATGCGAGGAAGCGTATCATTTTGCATCACGATAATGCAAGCTCCCACACGCCAGCTCCAACAATCGATTTTTTGAAGCGTCAAAACATTGAATTAATGTCCCACTGTCCTTATAGTACGGATTTATCACTGAATGAATTTTTCCTATTCCCTCTGGTGAAGAAGAAAATGCGTGGTAAGCGGTTTCTGTCATCCCAAGAAGCAGTTGAAGCATATAAATGCCATGTTTTAGCTATATCTCATTCAGAATGGAAAAAAAAAATGTTTTGAGAATTGGTTTCAACGCATGCAAAAATGTATTAATTGTAAAGGAGAATATTTTGAAAACAATAAACATATTTCGTTGAACTCCTTTGTGTTGTTCTAGTACTTTCCCGAAATTATTGCAGCAGCCCTCGTATAAACACCCTAACATTCTCAATCGGGACGAAGGTTTTCCACTTCCTTTTATGTGGAAAGTGCTAATTCATAAGCCCCGCCAACCACCACTAAACCGCGACGGCACTTGCCTATAAATTTTCGCTTTTCTTCTTCCGATCGGTAGAAGAGTCTCGTCTCTGGCATGGTTTACACGTTCAGTTACCGTGCTCTTCTATCCCTCTCCTTGTAAAAGAGTTCGCCTTTGGCGTGGTTTACACGTTCAGTTACCGTGATCTTTTGCATTGAGTCCTAATGAAACCCCTTACCAAAATGGACGAATCGTTGAGTTCTTCGACCTCAACAATGATACGGTTTAATCCCGGAAGTCGTTTGTTACTTAATGACAATGGCCGTGAAAGCCTCTGAAACCATGGTATAATGGTTTAATTGTGTCTAGTTTTAATACCTATTGAATTTAACCTATACATTTTAGATTTCACCATTAATGAGAATATAAATACCGAACAACGTCGCTGTATGTCAAAAATGACATGTTTTCCTAAAAACAGAAAATTCATCTTAATTTTTTAGGCTCGTCTTACAATGAATAAAAGAACGGTACTATCGTAAAGTTATCATTTAAAATAAAAATTAAATTAATTACTTTCAGATTTCCATGAAGCTGATAATGATTTACGACCGATCAGAAAATATGCGCCTTCTGGAGAATTTTTTCACCAGAAAGTAACGTTTTGCCGGTCAAGATCGGAAAACGGACATCAGGAATCGGTCTTTGAAAAGCTGGGATCAAAAATGAGCAGAAATCTTTAACTTGGTTGCATTACAGCACCAGCGCTCGATTCTAAACTTTGGAGACGTAAAAGCATGATGGATGAACGGGTTTGGAAATAGAAAATTAATAATTAATTAATTAATAATAAATTATTAACAAAAAACAGTGTTTGCAATTTTGTATTGAAATGTCGACTGCTTAAATGTCCTTATTAGAAACAATGAAAAAACCCTCACATTTTGCAATTTATTGCACAAATAACTATTGTATTGACATAATAATTAAGTCACACAGCTTCTGCCGCCTCAAATCGTCTAGCTGATAAGCTATTGAAACGTGATACTTTAAACGAGCATTGAACTAGGCAACACTGTTGGACGTGACTACAATGCTTTGGTATCTATATATACTACGTCATCATAGAAGTGACTACGTGACCGACATGGTCGTGGTATATATGAAACTAAAAATTTGAAAAATTGCTTCCCCTCTAAAGACAATCGGATAATACATCTTCCCCTCTACCTATATATAGTTTTAAATGGCTTCTAGTACGCCTCCTTCATGTGGAAGCTAGGTCGCCCTGTTTAAATAATGGAAGTGACAACTTAACAGGCATCAATATATATATATATATATATATATATATATATATATATGTATATATATAAAGGAAAGTCACAACCCTGTTGCGAATGTGCATTCGGGGTGAATTATAGAACCCTTTGTATCTCCTATATTTTTTGAGTTCAAACATTATTTGTTGGCATATATATGTATTCTTAAAATATTTAGAAAGTGGTTAAAGGGATTTTAACATTTTACCCCTATGGGGGTGAAAAGTGGTAAACTATTATTTCACAAATTCGATAATATCTCTTAGACCCGATAAGATATCGACTTGGTGTTTTCTTGCATAGGTATCCAATATAAGTGTCTAAAAATACATTTCAGGATTTTGCCCTAATCAACCCATAAAAGTGCAAATCTGGGTTCGAGGTGACTTGAAGAACCCTTCGTATCTCCTATGTTTATTGAGTTAGACCATTGGTTTTTGGCATATAGATGGATTCTTAAAGTATTTAGAAAGTAGTTTAAAGGATTTAAAATTACCCCTAAAGAGGTAAAAAGGAAAAACTGAAAAGGGTAAGGTGTTAAATTTATTAGTTATTTTTCGCTGTGGGTTTATTCCACCCCTAAGGGGTGAAAAGGAGTAAACTATGTTTCACGAATTACTCGATATCTCTTAGAAAAAACAGGAGAATTTTCGAAATTCCACCCTCAAGTGGTGGAAACGGATATCTAGCTGTAATTTATGAGTACAACATTTAGATTGTACATATATATTTTAATTTTATCTCATTGTTATACTAAAACTATAGTTTTATCAATTATATAAGGGGAATCACAATTACTTACAGATTTCCAGTTGGTACGTGAAGCATAGAAAAGTTGTGCAGGACCTTTTTCGGAAGAATATTGTGTCCTTTTTACCTAGAATATTGTTTAGCGGCGTTTGTTGGTTTTGCATATTGAGTGAAGAGAAGGGGGGCGCCCTAGAATTTATTTGAGATTTAGAAGAAAACACATTTGTAGCCCGCACGAAGAACGGGCATCTTGCTAGTATGTTAATAAGACTGTATTAAAATCTGAAAAATGCTGGATTTTATATACTATCGCATCCCAAAGAATTTTAAATCCATGAAAGTGATTATATCTGTTCATTCTACTTATGTAGGGGGTTAATTCAATAAAGTTTATTATTTAGTTTCATTACTAGTTGAATTTTATTATTTTTTTCTTGCTTATGCTATTATCCTTTTCCTTCTTCTTCCTGAGAGCCACTTATAACCACACAAAATGTGGTTTTTATACGCCATATTCAACCACGGCTAGGGTAGGTGGCTATCCTAACCCCTTGAATTAAAGAAGAATACACTCCTACAGGGGTGACAACCACCAAAAGTGTTGGTATGGTGGCCGGAGCGCGTAAGATGTAACCACTATCCGGGTGTAAGGTTCTAACTCACTATCTGCTGATTGCGAGCGCAAACGCTTTACCGCTCGGCTGACCGAATATTCATTCTTCAAAGTTCTATGCAATAAGTTATATTTTAAGTTTTAAGTTATATATAGTTTTAGTGGATAATTCGCTTATCGGGTGCACATATCAAAATAACTAAATAAATAACACTTTTTAGACGATCAGATTGTTAAATCGTGTGCTATCGTTATTTTCCGGGCTTTCGCTACTTTTTCTCTTTCGATAAGTTAGATGTAGTAGTTAGAGTTTTACAAGAGTGAGGTACTAGACCATTGCATATACCTGAAGGGCCAGAGTTATCTCTCTTTGTCAAAATCAGGCCGGCAAACTCTGCCAGTAGCTTGGTTACCACCGATATGGCTCTCGGGTTTATTGGGGTAGGCAAGCTTCACCACCATTATGAGGTGGAGATACCATAGCAAGGAAGCTAATTTGTCAAAACACAATAATTTAAATATTTTAGTCTTGAGAATGGAAAGCTAAAACCATATGTGAAATGTATACCAAGAACTGTTTATACATATAAAAACAAAAATATTAATTTTATTACATGCAAATGGCGATAACGAAAACGCTCACATGTTTTACTGAATCAACAAGGTTTCGTGTTGCTTGTACGTTTATATCTTTAGTACCTACTTAAATATTATAGCGTTTAGTTTGGTCTTAGCTTAGAATCAGCCTTGAAACCAAGTGCAATAATCATTTTGAATTTTAAAAATACATATTTATAATTTTGTAAGTTATGTGTGTAATTGTAGATTCGATCTTATGCGAATGCAAGCTCTTAATGGAAATGCATGTATGCACAACGTGCATCAACTACGATCAACATGAAATGTGTGAAAGGTCTGATAATAGAAAATCGTGTACAAGTATGTATTAGAGAAGTTTCAGAAATGTTGTTGTCAAGTGCAGAAATTCTTCAAATAGCAGCCACAGGAATATTCTGAGCAGCGTGCTCAAGTTTTGTAATTAGAAATATATTAAGTATGTAATTAAATATGGTTTTAAAGCGTGTTTGTACTGGACTACACTATATTCAACCCTTTGGACAGAACCGCAGCCACAACTATTCCGTTTTTAACACTAAATATTTAGTAAAAGTTTGTTGTTGTAGCTCAACATCAGCACATGCCACTTCAAAATTGCTCAATCTACTACACCATACTTTTTATCAAATTAGCTACCTTCTCTCCTATCATAATTGCTGGGGCGTTTGTGTGGCCAGAAGTACTTTCTGGAATAATACTAGCATCAGCAACTCTTAAATTTTTGATTCCGTGTACCTTGAGTTCGTGGTTTACAACTGCGCCTTGAGAAGGATCCGGCCCCATCTTACATGTTCCAACTGGATGATAAATACCGCTGGTCAAGTGTCTGAGCTGGCAATACCAGTATTCTCGAGAAAGATATTCATGCTCCAGACAAGCTGGCAAAGGGGAATACCTTAGAGTAGCATTGATCTTCCTGAAAGCATCTGTCTCAATCATTTGAAGTGCCAGCTGAACTCCTTGATATAGAGTTTCTATATCGTGTCCTTGCGAATCCGACAAGAACTTGATGTCGATCTCAGGATAATCAAAAGGATTTTTAGACTTGAGTCTAATACTTCCCCGAGACTTGGGATGGAGCAATATAGGGCATATTACAAAAGCTCGACTTCCATCAATTCCTGCATACGTAGCTCTCATCGTTTCATCGTTGTAATGATAAACTCTTTGGGCGAAGCTGGTTAAATTACTGGAAGGTATAAACATAATCTCTATGTCGGGATATCCTGGAATTTCAGCTAATTTTGTTTGGACGAAGCCCAAGCCTTGAGTGTTTCCTGCAATTGTGAGCTGTCCAATCCCATTCAAGTAGTCTTCCACTCCTTGCTGCAAACTTATAAGGGGTTCAGTGTAATTACCAACGAAGTTTAACGCAAAATATGTAGCGTGATCTTGCAGGTTGTCTCCTACCGCTAAGTTTTGTATGACTGGGATTCCTAAGCTATTTAGGTGATTTCTTGGACCAATCCCTGACAACATCAACAGCTGAGGAGAACCCACGGTTCCTGCTGAAATAATAACCTCCCTGCGTGCTTTGGCAATAAACAAGTTGCCATTGTGACTGAATAATATTCCTCTGGCCCTCTTAGTTATGGGTGTTATCAATATTTTCATGGCAAAGCTGTTACTTAATATTTTAAGATTGGTCCGGTTTACCGCATGTGACAAGAAGGCCTTTGCTGTGCTAACTCGCCTACCGTTAATGCTGTTTAGTTGTGTACGTGCAACTCCCAGTTGATTTTCCCCGTTATAGTCAATGAATGTTCTATTCAATTCCACGTTTGCTTCAATAAAAGCGTCGAATTGGGGACTGTACGGTTTGTGGTGTTCAACATTTAAGTATCCACCTTTTCCGTGAAATCCATCATCACCATCAACTTCTGAATTTTCTGACATTTTGAAGAAGGGCAATACTTCGTCATACGACCATCCAGGATTTCCTTGGTTCGACCAGTTGTCGTAATCTCTTTTATTTCCTCGAACGTACATTAAAGCGTTGATAACGCTTGATCCACCCAGTGCTTTTCCTCTTGGGTAGCCGCATTCCTGATTGAACATTCCTGAAATTTGCAAGTTGTGGAGAAAACGACAACTTTGATGCCTTTGCTTACCCAAACAAGAGGTGGTCTGTGGTGTGCTATTATAGTTCCAGTTGAACTCAAGACCTTGCAAGTAAACGTTCATTTTAGGAATATCGGAAAAATCGGATTCTTGACCTCCGGCTTCCAGCAAAAGGATTTTTTGGTGCGCATCTTCCGACAGCCTAGTTGCAATAACTGCACCAGCTGATCCAGCTCCGACGATAATGTAGTCATATGTTCCATAAACTAAAGAAGAAATCGGTTAACCAGATCACTTACAGAATTATGGTTACTACAAATGCTGGAAATACAGAACTTGTTTGCAAAATGAAGCGATGTAAAAGCTAAGTTATTACCTGACACATCGTCAGACGTGGGTTTGTATGCCGACGAATCTTGTGGGAGTGGATACACGTTTGCTTTTTCAGTCTGTTCTCTAATTAAATTTATGTAGTAATCAATCGTTGAATTGTAATCACATGCTGCAACAGCAAGATGTGCCGCTAAATATAAATGCAGAGCAAAATTCATTTTTAAACCTCTATTTACCTATGCTATGATACCTACTGGCTGAATTTATACCAATTCTTTTAAGGAGCTAATCGCAAATATTTTATCTTCGTTTTCGACATAAACAATATAAGAAGATAAGCCTTGTCTACGATACGAAAGAAACATTTACTTTGTTTAAGTGTGACCGCTGTAAGCATACACAAATATTAATACTCCTTGCAACTATGTATAGACCTACTTTGGTTCTAATTATGATGCAAACCATGCTAATTTTATAATTTTCAGTTAGACCAAGATTGGAATTGCATGCGCAAACATTATATACTTTGCGTGGCAATAAATTATAAAAGCGTTTATTAAATATATAATTTCTGCTCCATCTTCTACACGTAAAATCTTGAAGTAGTGCCCAGTTAATCAGTCTTTTTATTCTTTAAGCTTTGTTCTTTCGCAACATAATGGAATTCTCAATTTGATCTACAAGGTTATGCATGCACATTGCCGTATTATTACTGGGAGAGACAACGAATTCGAATGTTCAAGTGGCTCTCCAAAAACATTATCTAATCGTTGATAGATTATAAACATCAACTATGACTAAAGGTCGGAATACATACTTACTACCGGATCACGGCCGTCATGACCGTTCATCTAGGAACAACACATGTGCGTGTCCGCCGAAATGTTCCGGTCGTGTTCCGGCTATTGGGGTGACTCGGTGGTTTTGCCAGTCTGCCTCGAAATCTTTAACTGTCGCAATTTTCTTCCAAACCCTGTACTTGTACTGTACAGTGTCTGGCCAGAATACTGGAAACTGTCGAACCTCCTCTATAAGTCGTTGGATGTCCACATTCAGGCCTTAGCTATACTACCATTTGAAAGAGCTATTTTGGCAGTGTGGATATAGCATTAAAAACATTTTTTAACACTATATATCTGAATTTAATAATTGAAATCATATGATGTGAATGAGAACTGTGAAATTTATTTCAGGTGTTCAGATTCGATCAAATCGCAAACGAAAAGGTAATACTCAGAATATAAGGTCAAGTCAGAATCACTTGCAGAATTCAAAAAAGAGCTTGAGATGATATGTAGATGTCCTCAAAATGCAGAATTTTACAAAACGCAAAGTTTTTAGCGGTACCCTTCCTTAGAATGCAAGAAAGTCATGGAGGAGTCGTATGAAAGCAGCGTATCATTTACAAGATAAAGATGCTCAAAATGGAGATAATAGGTGCTTCAGAAGCGAGAAACCGTGAAGAGCTTATAAATTCAAAGTACATACATGTATAGGGATTAACTGGAAAATATTTTTCTGTAGTTAATTGACATTTCTATGCAATTCAATATAAGGTGCTATTTATAATATTTTAGGAAACAATACATAACCAACTTCGTTCTAATAACAAGAATATATACGGAAAAGTAGTACCATGCATAAGTACATTAGGATATCATCCTATTTTGAAGGTATGTTTACAACGATAGATTAAAATAAAACGTCAAGGTAATATTAACTCATGTTTTCCACTGTTTATTCTGTTGTCAAACACACTATTATTAGTCCAGAGAAATTAGACAAAATAAAAGCAAAACTTCGGAAAAATTCCCGGAAAGCTGGATTTTGGTATGAACCTTGATATTGTGGTTCTAAACAAAATGTCAAAAGTCCTCATCGATCCGAGTGCCGCTAAAAATTTTAAGGGGGGACAAAGGTCACCAAAAACGGTATTTCGTGAATATCTCGTTAACGGTCACTTTTACAGAAAAAATATTGATTATAAAATTTGTAGCTTATGAAATTTCTAACAATAAAGATATTATGACTTTTATTAGTAAAAGTAACCGTTTTGGAGATAATTCGATTTACAGAGTTGAAACGTGCACTCTTTTCCACACCACCTTCGAGGTAGAGTACAAGGTGTTTTTTTTATGTGGTGTCCCCAGTAGGTATATTCCACGTTTAGTTTTGTTTGAAAAATGTTTATTTAAAAAAAATTATAGTGAACTTGTTCATAAATCAATTTTGTATTCAAAACAGGAGTTATTAATATTCATCTTCAGACTCTATTTCAATCGGAATGCTTTCCTCTTCATCATCTTTTTCTTCTTCTTCTTGTTCTTCTGCTGTCTTCTCTATTTCCATAGATTCACTCAGGAAACGTGATGGATCTACATCTTCAGTGGAGTCGCAAGTATCGACGTCATTTATATCGGGTATTACATTTAAGCAAGACTGACGAGATAAAGTATTTTTTTTCGGATTTTGTTCACAACGTTGTTTATAGTGTAGTCATAGTGACGCTCTCCAAAGCACCCTACATTTATCAGTCTACCCAATCCTCTACCTTAAAATAATTCCAGGTTTCTTAAAATTTCTTAAATAATTTGTTATAAACGTTTGAAGAAAAAATACCATATGTTATTCGGAACAAAAGTATCTTTATATGGCTCGGCTGTAATTATCTGCCTCGGAAGCTCGGCAGATAAACAGTCCAGCCACGCCAAATAAAGTATAATTTTTGCCCCTAATAACATAATATACTATTATGCTCCAACACGAATAGCAAGCTGATGTCCCTTGAGGTTTTATGACAACGGAGAGGAACTTTTCGGAGCACATTCCTTCTCTATCTAGACTACAGTGTACTATATATGTGTTTCTTTCTATTTTTATGGGCTCTGAAAGAAGGAAATTCTGGAATATTTCAAGTCGCAACTCCAATGAGATATACATGTCATTGAGGAGTGCATCTATTCGTTACAACTCTGTAAATCGAATTATCTCCAAAACGGTTACTTTTACGAATAAAATTCATGATATCTTTATTGTTATAAATTTCATAAGCTACAAATTTGATAATTAGTATTTTTTCTGTAAAAGTGACCGTTAACGAGATATTCACGAAATACCGTTTTTGGTGACTTTTGCCCCCCCTTAAAATTTTTAGCGGCACTCGGATCGATGAGGACTTTTGACATTTTGTTTAGAACCACAATATCAAGGCTCATACCAAAATCCAGCTTTCCGGGAATTTTTCCGAAGAGCAATGTCTAATTTCTCTGGACTATATAAATACTATCGATATGAAACATATGTGCTGCTCTATGTTTATAAATGTCTATATTGTAATGGTTTACTGTCCACAGCAATTCTGATTGCCTAATTAACTAAATGGATAAGGTCAAAATGAGCACAGAATTGAATATTTTATTTATTGCAAGAGAATCAGTACTTTACATTCATAAATGTACTTGATGTGAGCAGCAGTAAGTAATCATTTGAGGCATAAAAGTTAGCATGAGATAAGACAAGTTTCAGAAGGGTTACGTTCAGAGTTTCAGATATGATAAATGTTCGGAAGGGCTAAGGCAATCTCATTTGTAGCTGACGGATTTGACTATAGTAACGTCAAACATAATGTGAATAAAATGATACAGAATTATTTTTTAAGTACAGAATGATATGAGTGTTATGTATTAAAGGTTTAAGCCATCAAACGGCCAATTAGCTGAAAGGTAAAAAACAGTGCGAGCAAGATAATTATTTCAAAGAGCAATGGAAATGTAAGGTAACCGATCGAAAGGCAATTAGTGAGACGCTAAAAGAATTCAAATGTATCACTGAATTATAAGCAAAAGTGATTTGAAAGCAGAGCAAAGTGTAGTGACATTGATTTCAAGAAACAGACAATTTTAGTAGTTAGGCAAACACATGACATCAAAATCGTAGTCCATAAGGTCAAACATGTTGTCAATCCTAATTTTGTTTATAAAATTGAAAATCTAGTTGCTATGTTATGAGACAGTCAGTTTTCATTATTACAAAACAAACATGTAAAATTTGTGCTCGGGGCAAGTCTGCTCTCAGTTTTTGTGTAAACTGTGAGCCCAAAAGTGTGTTTTTATATTCACCAATCTGCAGAGCACCTGTGAGTGTCTTTATAAGTGATCCCGGTGAAGAGGAAAAGCAGGCTGCAATATTCGCCGAAGTGCGGTCAAGATCGAGGTTCTTTTACGATTAGTTGGAAGTATTAGCCAGCAAGAATTTTATGTCCGACGTGCAGAGCCGTTCCTCCTGAGTATCTGTGTCCATCGTTTCGGAACAGGAAGCCACCACGAGAGTTACTATCGACGTAGCGTCCCTAGAAAAAGTATCCCACCTACGAAGCAGCCCTTTTCAAGGTGTAGAGGCATATTCCAGTTCCCAGATCCTATCCAGGGAGGTTTTATCGAGGAACCGTCCCTTAAAAATGCGATTTGAAGAATATTTCACCCGGATACAGAACAAAAGCACATCGAGCGTCCTTTTACGTCACTAAAGCAAACAAGGTTAGCCGGAAGCTACGTTACACAATTTACAGTAATTACTTGATGCATTTTTGCCATTTTAGTGTTTGAAATTCAATTTTACGCTGTTTCTTGCGACCACAGATCATTTTGTTGTAGCAGTCAAATTTAGAGATTATAATTGTCAGATGGAAATCGTGCATTTGCCCTAATACCAGAGTTAAATTGTCATACAAATTATTTGTAATACAAAGTTTAGAACCGACTCCCCTGAAATAAGAATTGTTTCATGTTCAACGGAGCTAAGCCCTACTTTATTGCAAATAAATAAATTAATGAAAGAGCAACAAACCATTTATTTTTGGTAATTAATATTACATTGTTTTAATTTGCCCTTAGTTTGACAGGCAATTCTTAATTGAAACTTAACAATTTATAAAATGTGGTATCCCTTGCTAATAATTAGAAATTTTATATTTTATTTTAAAACCCCATTTTTATTATTAATGCGAGGTACTATTACAATATATAGACTGTTTCAAGTTGGTTAGGAATTATTATACGGACGGGTAATTTAAGCGTATATAGAAAGCTATTCTTGATTTAGTAGTAGTTTTGCTATCTTCTCTCCAATCATGATTGTAGCAGCGTTTGTGTGCCCTGAAGTAATCTCCGGCATAATACTAGCGTCGGCAATCCTGAGGTTTTGAATGCCATGGACCTTCAGTTCATGGTTTACAACAGCACCAGAAGCTGGGTCAGGTCCCATTCTGCAAGTTCCAACGGGATGAAATATGCTATATGCAACCTGTCTAATTTGGCAGTACCAATATTCCCTGGAAAGATACTCATATTGCTGGCAAGCTGGAAGTGGAGCGTACCTCAAAGAAGCATTCAACTTCTTGAAAGCGTTGGTTTCAAGCAATTCTAACCCAAGTTGGATTCCTTGATAAAGGGTTTCTATGTCCTCTCCTTCCGGATCAGAGAAATAGGAAGAGTCAATTAAGGGATAGTCGTAAGGGCTATTTGACTGTAATCTGATGCTTCCTCTAGATTTCGGATGAAGCAGTATTATTACCATTGTAAATGTCGAAGCTGAATTCATATTTGAGTATAATGCTTCATACGTTTCATCGTTAAATCGC
Organism: Agriotes lineatus; assembly: GCA_940337035.1. Taxonomy (NCBI): domain Eukaryota; kingdom Metazoa; phylum Arthropoda; class Insecta; order Coleoptera; family Elateridae; genus Agriotes; species Agriotes lineatus. Next base: position 43,877 of record CALNHX010003865.1, on the reverse strand, counting down.
GCCGATTTCTGTATAAAATTAGTAGAATAAGTTGTGGGGCTCATAATAATTTCTATATCTGGATATCCTGGTACACTAGTCCTGTTTGTTTGCAAAAAAGCAAGGCCCTGTGGATTTCCTGCAATTGTAAGTGGGCCAACAGCTTCTAAAAATTGCTCAACGTTTTCCTCCAAACTCTGTTCTACTTCAGTATAATTGGTTTCAACATGAAAAGTAAAGTAGGCTGGGTGGTCTTGAAAATTGTTTCCAACATCTAGCGGTTCTATTACAGGGATTCCCAATTCCTCCAATTGAGATTTTGGACCTATGCCCGATAACATCAGTAACTGTGGGGAACCAATTGCTCCTGCGGAAAGAATTACTTCTTTTCTAGCTCTGGCAAGTACCACTTTCCCTTTGCGGCTAAACAACACCCCATATGCTCTTTTTGACGCTGCATCTATCAGTATCTTTATGACAAAGCTTCCTGTTAGAATTTTGAGATTGGTTCGATTGGCACTAGACTGTAGGAATGCTTTAGCAGTGCTCATTCTTTTGCCATTAATTACGTTAAATTGAGTTTGCGCTACACCCAGCTGTTCTTCCCCATTGTAGTCCACAACTTTTCTTCCTAGCTCTAAGTTAGCCTCAACAAATGCATCGTATTGACGACTGTTGGGCTTATGATAACTGACGTCGAAGTAGCCATTCTTTCCATGGTATTCGCCATCACCGCCTATGTGTGATTTTTCTGATTTCTTAAAAAGGGGCAGTACGTCCCTGTATGCCCATCCAGGATTACCATACTTGTACCAATTATTGTAATCCAGTTTATTTCCTCGAACGTACATTAAGGCGTTGATAGTGCTACTTCCTCCTAGAACTTTTCCTCTGGGATATGGGCATTTCTTGTTGAAAAATCCTGATAAAGTAAACCTATGCTATTTGTTCGTTTAAATTGACAAATAAGAGTAACTTACCTAAGCAAGAATTACTCTGCGGTGTGGTGTTAAAGTTCCAGTTAAATTCCAGACCTTGTAGGAGGGCTTGCATTCTGGGAATGTCTGTGAAGTTGGTTTCTTCTCCACCGGCTTCTAGCAGAAGTACTTCGTTGGTATCGAATTCGGAAAGTCTATTTGCAATAACTGCTCCAGCAGATCCAGCTCCAATAATGATGTAGTCATATGTTCCATGAACTGCAATTTGAGTGAAAAAAAAAATGAACCTCGTTTAAGACCGGAAAAAATCCTGAAAATCATACAGTGAATTTAAGAACTTTCAGAAAATGCACAGAAGTGCACCAACTTTGCAGTCGTGACCCCAAAAAGGAAGGATAACAAAAAAATCTAATAACACTACTGACTCGTGCCGGCACGTCGAGCGATAAGCAAAACTTCTAGAAGATATTCGTTTGTGTTACAGGTCCATAGAAAAAAGTTACTATATTACATTTAACTAAAAAGCTTTGATTGCAAAAAGCTAGTTTTACACCTTCCATATTAAATTCAGAAGAAACCAAAAATTATTCAATTTCAAATAAAATTGATCTGCGTGCAGCCGGCTTGCAAAAAGCAATATTCTATTCAAATTTAACGGTCATTTGTGGGAGGGGTTTCCACTGTATCTGTTCATGATACGTACTACAGCAACTACCACTACATAAAAGCTTACTCTTAGTCATCGCAATCACGTATTTGTATAAAAATGACGGGTTAGTGATTGTGCTTTACTAGTTTACTTAAAATTATCATTCAATATTAAAACAAAGTTTTCGAAAACGTTTGCTAACCTGAAGTGGAATTTTCAGTTGGCTTATGTGAAGATGCATCTTCTGGTAGCGAATACGTGAATGCTCTGGCAGTTTCTTCTGTTATTAAATTTACATAATAATCAACTACTGATGGCTCATTTGAACACTTCACAACAGCTATTAAAAAGACACAGAAAGAAAAGATCATGCCGAAGCCCATTTTTGAAAGCTAATGTTTCAGATTAACAACAAGATCTAAACCTATTAAAGGTGAACCGTTTTGTCTGGTTATAGATATGGCTAATAAAAACTTTGATAAATATTATTGGTTTTACAGTAATTGTTTTGAAATTACAATCGCTGATGATTAGATAACGGTTTTGGAAATCTCCAGTTCAATACTCTCAGTACTATATTGTTGTTTATTTCATATAAAGTAAGCGACAAATATAAATAGGTGTTGACAATAATCAAATATTGTTTCGTAACTTTGCTAAATTCAAAATCAGCTTCAATATTATTTTTCAAGTTCAAATATTGAGGACCTGATGCACAATATACGGGCTAAAGAATTAGAAATTTAAAAGGGTCATTCAAAAGGAACGATAATTTTGTCTAACGATTGTCAACAAAGAAATCCTGGAGTGGACTTTCGTAGAAGTATTACCTGAGTGTTTTGTGTTACTCAAGCGAAAAATACAATAGTTTTAAAGCCCGGCCTTGACTTGGTGCTATATCCTGCCGTTATCTTTTGTCAAATCCGCACTTGGGGCAGTAAAAGTATAAAATGTACAGTTATTAAATCACAGCCTATTGTATAACGTGTCACATTGTATTAGCGACGGCCTAACCAGGGCAAATTGTGGAAAAAGAGCATAAAATTTGTTTAAGTAAGAAAAATAAAAGGGTCCTACTGGACTATTTGTAAATACTTTCCAAGAGGTGCAATAATTAAAACGTTAGCAATTAGTAAACTTCTATAACTTTAAAAATACAAAAAGGAAGAGGGTATCCTAAGAATTTTTATTGGGGAAATTCTGTTGGAAGAAGCCAAGGTATGAAGGAATTGCATAGTAATTAGCGGCGATTAATGAGATCGATATTTCTTAACGAATTTGTTAGATACGCACTTAACATGTAGAGCAATTTGTCAAAGACATGTTTGAAGTGCGCACTAAAATGCTAACGCCAATTAAAATTCTGGAGTACAAATTAAACAAAATGGTGCGCAGGCCCCCGTTATTATAATTAATAGATGCTTATCTTAAAAGGCAATAAAGTATAATTTGGCAATAAGTTGCAAATGGAGGATCGATTTACTTCGCCAGCTTTAATAAAAACACCGCCGAGCCAATTAGGTTACGGGAAAAATTCTTGTAATTGCTGTTCGGCTAATTTGTATGTGAGTGTGTTTGATAGCAGCCAAGACAACTAACTGTCGAAAAAGCAAACAATAAGAATATTCTTCTAGCAATTCAAGTCATTTTTCTTGAAGTTTAATTTGACCGTTTAGAAGCTTTCTTGCGTCAGTTATGTATTTCACGAATGCTGATACTGAATTCTTATTTTTGTCATCCCAATTATAGTCATGTATTAGAGTACCACATGAAGATTTAAAGAAAGGTTCGGGTTATATTTGTGTTTCATACTTATTAGAAAATTCCTTTGTTTTGTCATAATATTGATCCTCCCTGAAGGCCAATTCTCTTAGATGCTCTATTTCTTTGGAAAACGTTTTTCAATATTCAAGTGTCATCCTGCTAGCACCTAAATCATAGTAACACCTAGGGTGTCTTGATGTCAATTTGGCGTATTTGCTTTATAATAGGATACGGACAGATCGTTGTCCCCTATCACTCTAAAGTAGATTAGTTTGAGAGGGGACAAGGATCTTTTCATACCCTAGTAAAGCACAAATGCGTCAAATTTACGTCAATGCATCCTTTTAACAAATAGAGAAATGTCTATTTGTGGAACAAGTTGGGAAAAGTATTTTTTTCCATTCCAGGTGATTTAATACCTCTCTTTTCTGTTCATAATACCTTCCTCATAACATCCTCAAGCACTATTTATTAAAAATTCCAGTGACGATAGTATCCAGTTTGGCTCCTGTTCTCGCTCGAATTCACTGGAAACTATTTTGTCATTTAGGATTCATCATTTGTAACCATTATAACTTATATCCATTAGGTTTATTAGTTTTTTGAAGTACTATCTACATGCAGTCTCTGTTTATCGGTGAGAACTCTTTATCGTAATATATAAAAACAGGTATAGTGGGAACCGCCACTCCTTTGATTTGTCCATTGTGATTGTCACAGTATTTTTCATGCCTGTGCAGGACTTTCCTGTCATACATCTCTGCTGTTCTTTTCTCATGTTTATATAATTAGCTCTCATAGTTCTAATTAGCTAGTTCTAGTGTTCTAGCAAAATTAGAAATAGAAATATCTGAAAAGAAGGAAGCTTTATAACTTACCTGATAATAATGTTAACACTAAATATTTTTTCATTGTCTTAGGTATTGTTGGGTGTTGAAATTATGGAGTATGTTGACGTGAAGTATTAAACTACTGTCAGCTTGAAGACAAAATTATTTATACTGGTACAAAGATCAAAGAAAACATCTAATTTCAAATAAACTCACTGAAGGCTTGGATCTTTGAAATATCGTCGACAGTCTTTGAAAATCACATAAATCCAATTTTAACCCACTATTATTACTAAACGACATCTGGCTAAATAGCATGTCCAGCGTAGGCGCTGGAAGGCTTCGCGGTGCGAGCCTTTTACATGAAATAATTCAATACCAATAAATTGTTAAATCGTGTAAAACGTGTATGCAATAAATATACTACATTTTAGGAGGGTTTTTCATTCAAAAATAATTAATTTCGAAGTAATAAACAGCCTGAAGTAATATCAAAATATAACAAATTCAAAAGAAAAAGTATTTGATAAAAGAGCTAAAAATGTATTTAAAAAAATGTTCCGGTAGTCCCATATGGAATTTTTAAAAGTCTCTTCTCTTCAGCGTATGCTACAAAAACCTCGTAAGTTATTAACTAAGATAGTGCTTCTCTAGGCATTTCTAAAAATCACGTATGCGAATTGTAGCTACGAATTCGTTTAGAAAACACATATGTTAGAAGTATGTGCTGCAGTAACATTAAACCAGATATCGCAGGTATTTATTAAAGTAGTTTCCGACTGTGTCACTGGGTTTTCTTAGTTGTGGTTGTAATTAAGCTAAAACTGTTTTTTGACTTTTATAATAATTGTGAGTTAGATTACGTTCAAGCAAAGGAAAAACTTTCACAAAAATGACTCCAGGGCTAAGCAACAAACGTGGTAAGTGTTTTATGGATGCAGAAATACCAACCTTAAATGTCCAGTTTTATACTAAAAGCTAGAAAAAAATCATTGTAACATCTTTTGCAGATTTTGTACAGGCTGATAGTAAACGCGGGTAGTAATTTTTACTAGGAGTTGCCGAGTAGTTTAATCTTAAGTGTGCGTAAATATATTATACGAAATCAGTGTAATAATTGTCTGCAGATCTACCACAAACCGTTAGCGATGTATCTGGGAGGTACAGTATGAATTAGAAGATATTTAATGATCATCTATGTAAGGAATTAGAATAGTTTGGCAATATGAAACCGATACAGAAGATGTAAAAAATACTGCACGTAATAATTTCGCGTGTAAATGCATCCCTTCAAGTACAGAAGGTTAACAAATGTTGCATCCAATAATTCTGATTCGGAATACAACCCAAAGTAAATCTAGTGACAAGCTTTCCTTACAGCAATATTGTTTTCCGTGTATACTTGAAGCAACTGAATTACAGAGGGAGCACAACTTACCACTTGGTGTGCCTAGAAAGAAAAGAGTCGGAACGGGATATGCCAACTACAGTGAATCTGTTATTAGAAAAATTCAAAGGGAAACTACAACGTAGTCTAGCTTATCATATATTTGGAAAACCTAACACGGCGTTCAGTAAAAAAAACTCCCAATTTAGTGAAGAGAAAACAGCCATACTTAAATATGTTTGAAATGGGAAAAATATTTGAGAACGTTGATAGATGATAAAATATGTAAACGACATTACTCAGAACTTCCATAGCAAGTGGACGTAGTGACACTGGACATTTTTAAAAATCGAAGGAATCTGGGAGTAAAAATATCTTATCGTTTTTAACAACACACATAATAAAAAGCAACACACTTGCAAATGCAAATTAAATCATTTAAAAAATAACATTACCGTCTTTGGGATTCGAACTTCAGTGCCTGCGAATGCGATTTCAACACTTGTCAGTAGCCTACAAGCAGCCCGCCCGCGTCTCGCATGCGTCTAAAATATAAAGAAATTAGTGTACTAGCTAATAAATCATCTTCCCAGGTTCTTTCAGATATTTACGTTTCAAGGTTCTTAGATTACGTTAAATAAGTTTTCTCAATTCAACCTGTATGTATGTCTGTTTGTCTGCCTGTTACCGGTATAACTCAAAAACTATTTGTTGGAGCAATACGATATTTTGCATCCGGATTACATCCCTTCCTGGCACGAAACCGATAACATTTCGATATAATATATACAAGGTAAGCGCCTTAAATATTTTGGACACAACATATACAGGATGAGCACCTCAAAAATAAAATTGTGTTTACTTTTGCTTTAACTAAGAAATAAATAAAATTAGTAATTTGTATACTTCAGGAATTACCCTTGATGAAAACAGGACCCAACAGATATAGGGTATATGTAGTAAAAGAGACAAAAAGGAGCAGCAATAAGTGCGGCGCTTAATGCAGCCACAACGCACGGATACGATGGGTCCTACGTGGCTACGGCTAAGCCTGAACATCGCATTCACAAGCGCTGATGTTCGAATCCCATAACCGGTAATGTTTCTTTCTATTTGAAAATTGATGTAACTGGCATTACCAGGTGTTTTCTATTACAGTTTCAGTATTGTTACGAAAGCTAAATTATTATCACCTCTAGTTTCCTTTGATGTTTCAAATTGCTTGGTGTCACAACGTCCACTTGTGAAGAAAGTTCCAGGCAAAGTCATTTGCAGATTTTTTATTTATCTAAAAGAAATAAGGTAAGAATACGAATATAAGGAAAATGTTTTTCGCCACTTTTAGCTTAAACGAGTTTTGTGCACTATGCACTGAACTCCCTTATTATAAAATAATAAGCAATAGGCCAGTCAACGAATCATGTACATTTCGGCCTGGATACAAAACCTAAGACCGAATAGTTATTGATATAAGGGCAATCTTATATATATATATATATATATATATATATATATATATACGCATCAACGCGCAGCCCAAACGACCTAGAAAGCTGACATTTTGCACGGAGGTTCCCTTTATAATGTACACAAGGAACAAGGAAGGATATTTCGAAATTCAACCCCTAAAGGAGTAAAATAGGGGTTCCAATTTTTGGAACTTGGAACATTTTAATTGAAAAGGAATTTGTAATATATACAAATGCAACAAGTGCTAAAATTTGATGTTTATGTACGAGACACGAGACATGAAAATAATATGTCGAGTGCAATAACACTTTTAGCAAGAGTTTGCATACAATATTTTTTCTACGACTTTAAATTTTCTGTTATTAATCCATAAATGTCGATTTAACAAAGGTTTGCATTTATGGCAGTTATAATTTATGTCATAATAAAGAAATGGCTTTGACGCGCAGGTGAATGTTTGTGGAGCCAGTACTGTCAAAGTCAGTTATCAAAGGTAGTTATAATAGCACAGATCTAACTTTATTCATTACATAACGCTTTAATTATTTAAAAAACATTTTACCTCTAACGCAAGAAGTAACTAGAATAACTTTACAACTTCACTTCCAGTTCGAAATTGTAGTTTTAGAACCTCACTTCACTTTATAACACATGTGCTAAAAGTAAACAGCTGATTTCTTTAACCACGGTAAACTATAAAACTTCACTTTTAGTGAAACAAGCTAGCGCTAAAAGGCCTACTTTTAGTGGTGGTCGTAGATAAAATATTTTTGCATATTGAAGTGGATAATTTCATTCACTCACCTACCTACATACAGAGTGATGATAGCATCTAAATTCGTATTGTTAACTTACAGATTATATATTCATGTAAACTGAAGACGACGAAAGTCGAAATATATTTTTATACCTATGTTGTATTTATAATAAATGTAAAAATTAGTTGTCAAAAAGTTTTTCTACATACGATATAACTAATGAAACAGCTGCAAAATAACACAACTAAATGTAAAAATAATATTAAACAGACAACTACTCCTAGAACCAAATAAGCAAACACGTATTTCGTAATTTTCCGAAAATCAACCCCTTACGAGGTGAAATGGGGTAAATAAGCCTAAAAATCGATATGGGTGTCATTATTGAGGTTTTTTGGGACGTTGATTGCAAAAATAACATTTATTTTTAAGTCCAAGACAGTGGACATGACATAAAATTAAAACCCTATAGTGGTGAAACGGGGTTTCAGAGACAAATTATTTTTGGGCAGAACAACGTTTGCCGGGTCAGATAGTCAGTCATAATTCTATCGAGGGAGGATTATATACAAATTGAGGCATTCAGATAACGGTGAAATGCTTCCACAACAAATTGATTGCAAAATTACTAGCTTAGATAATGCAATCCCAAATCTCCGCAGTGACAGACTAAAAATTAAAAGAGACAAATGGAGGCGTCGACAGAGTTTGCAGTAGGAAGTGGACGGTAAATACTAGCATTATTCCGATTTATTACAACACAACTAAAGTAAATTGCAGTTTAAGTGCTGCTGTATACGATGCATTAATGCAGTATCAAAGCAAAAAATGGACAAAACACTCTAAAGGTAGTGTTGGTAAAAAGTTAAAATTTTTGCTGGTTCGGAATTTAGTTTTGTCTGCCTTACGGGCACTAATAATAACACTTTTATTTTAACTACATTATATTAAACTCTTAGTGACAATTAACGATACATACATTTTCTTTCGAGCAAGTTCAAGTACGCCAAACACAGATGAAATATGAAAGAGAAAATGTCATCCGGCAGACTTGGCGCCAAATTTAAAAAGCAATGAATCCTTAGCAGGTAGCATTAGAGGCGTACGTAAAAAAGTTGCTGAATTTTTTTAATTCTCGATTTTTTTTCACCAGGCATTGGTTTAGATGATTCTGCGTTACTGGTCGATGCAAGAGCAAACATTATTACTAATAAAAATTGAGATGTACCGTCCCGTGCTTAAAACCTTGGTCACGCTCGCCGGCTCCGCGAGACAGCCCCCGGCGCTCTTCCCGACCGCGACCCCGGGCCACCCCTCGGAGGACCACGCCCGTCTAGGCCCCGATCGCGGACGCCATTTTGCCATCTTTCTTTTTGTTTTTTGCTCTGTGTTTGTAAATAGGTTTCTTTATTTAGTCTTAAAAAACCCCTGTACATAATAGATATAATAAACGGGTTTCAATAGAAACCCTCGTACATTCAAGGGTTACGCCTCCAGCCTTCCTCGACGATCGCCATTTTACGACCCTGCACAGATTGAGCTAGTGAGAGGCGTGTTAACTGTAATGAAAGAACAAAGTTTTGCTAGAATTAAATACTAAAAATTTACTTCCTCGTTCATAGTGAGGCATAAATTGATCTACCAAAATGACAGATGTACTTATGTTAGATGCTGGTTGAAACAATCACCTTGCATATTTAGTGACAAAAGTATGAAAATACAACTCCAGATGTTCTCCTTAGCATAGAATTTCGGCTTAGGCCGCGTATTATTTGTTTATGAACACCCAGCATTTTCTGGCTTAATGTTCCTTGCACCTTGTGAAGTCGGGCAAAAACCCGCGCGATGGCCATGCTCTTTGGTGGCTCGTGTTGTTTGAGTATCTTGAGAACGAGGATACTTAGGCAGATTTGGCCATTTTGCTGTTTGTGCACAGTGCGACTTTCACTCTGATGATGCAAGCTGCATGGTCTTGCCAAACGTTAGTGAATATGGATGCACAAACAGCAAAACGGCCAAATCTGCCTAAGTATCCTCATTTTCAAGATACTCAAACAACACGAGCCACCAAAGAGCATGGCCATCGCGCGGGTTTTTGCTCGACTTCACAAGGTGCACATTAAGCCAGAAAATGCTGGGTGTTCATATACAAATACTACGCGGTCTAAACCGAAATTCTATGCTAAGGAGAATAATTCGAGTAACCGCGAAAGCCTCAAACAGTACATAACTACAGATGTTGTTCATATTCTTTAAACATTAAACAGTGCAAAAGTAATAGCTGTCTTCTTCCCTAGTTTACACTAACGGGAGACACCTTATAAACCCTATCACTACGAGATACAATATTCTCTGGTTTTAAAGGTTTCGACGTGGGAAAATATTTTAGAAAGGCAATCATAGCATTTGCAACTATATTATGTAGGCTGTAATTTCATAATTGCTGACAGAAATTTGTAACTGTTATTGAAAATTAGAACTAATTTAACTTAAATTGGATATCAAATGAGTGTCATTTTAAAGTTAAAATCACTTGTAGTATTTTAACGTACGGTAGTTTTCAAATAAAGAAAAAAAAGAGTTATAATATTTACAAATCGAATGGAAAATTCCATTATTTACATTTTCTAGTAGCTATAAGAGAGAACAATAAAAGATAATATTTGTTTTCACATTTTGCATATGTGTTGCATTAAAGTTGGAAAAACCAAGTAAATTATGCAATACATTGAGCGTACAATACATGTACTAAACTCAGAAAGTTTATTTCCTTTCGTTGTAAGTATGCTATTGGAGGATGCTAGTATGCATTTGTTGTAAAACATTTCTAATAAAAAATCACACGCAAACACATGGCAATGTGTAATTTTGCATATTAAATGCTCACTCGCTCTTTCTCTTTGATGCCAAATTTTATCTTGATTGTAATTTTTAAAAGCTGTCAATCAGCCAGCCCTAGCTTGTGGAGCATATTTCTAATTTAATCTAATATCGTTTTTATTTGATTACAACTATAAGTGAATTTGAAGTTACTATTATTACTTATATTAAACTTCACACTTACATGGTAGAAAAAACTCTTAATAATGATTTTCTCTCGCTCCCTCTAACTCTCTCTTGTAATCCAAAATAAAGAATCTAATTTGACAAGTGCGGTTTAAATATACAAGAAATTTCATTTAAATAATAGTTATTAATAAAAACTTTAATCATAATACCCATTCTGTAGCAGTTTCTTTCTGGGAAAACATCCGATAATTTTCTTTAATTTATTGTATTAAGGACCCTAACAGCGATTTTAAATATCAAGCAGGACTCAATTTACATCTCTAGCCTCATTTACTGCAAAGCCAACCCTTAAGAGGACACAATAAAGAAATAAAATACCTCATTAGTAGTACAATCAAGCGCATGACAATAAACTTTCATTTTACAGCCCCTAGTTAGCTCTGACGCGAAGCTGTTTTAAATAGCTGCGGCTACCCTACAATGGTACTGGGGCGTTTGTTCTTTCCGCATATTGGACCATTAGCAGCCGCCGTCGAGACGAACTTCCTAATCAGGAAGGCCGCGCCGTTTTGTATAATGAAGAGTTAAGCACCTTCTATGGAAATCCGTTTATTGTTTAACACCCCAATATAATGAATATACATGAACCCCATTCGGGCTAATGTTTTCCGAGTGATATAAGACAACCTTAAATTGGATGCCTACACTCATCGGACTGCGCACTTTTGGTATTCAGATTGCGTTAAAGGGCAGAATTACGAGCATTAGCATATTTTGTGGCCCTACGCTTGTTCTTGATACCTGCTCGACTACAACGACGCGATTTCAAATAATGGTCTAATCAGCTGAACACATTATTCCACTTTAAGGACATAGGTATTCAGTATTCTAATGATTACTTCTTAAGTAAATTAAACTTTGCTTCTCATATTTTATAGATCATTTTTTTTCTCAATACAACTCGTGACCATATTTCAAACATTACCAGACGATGGTGTCATCCCTAACACGTGCGAAATCGTATCACTGGGTGAAATTGGGATCAAATGGGACCATAGAACCACAGAAAAATAACACTTCTCAGCTGTATTGTAAAACCATTATGTTGCGAAGATTGGAAGATTATCAATGATCTCCATCACATAATTGAAAATAAAACTCTCCAAATAAATCGAACCATGCTTAACACAACATCTGACATTAGACAAAATAATAGAGAAGTCTTAGCGTATAGAAACCTAACTGACATGGTCCAACTTGACGCCTTAAAACTATTATAAAAATGATGAATACTAACACAGAGCATAAACCATAACGCAATACTCATATAGCTACCCAAATATTGGTTAACATGCATAAGAAAGGGGGACTCACTAGGTCTCCTTCTCTTCAATTCAGCCGTGAATAAAATCATAACCGATGTAGGAAAGGTAGGTTAAGGCTTCAGATTAACCATCAGGAACTTGAAAATCTTATGTTATATTGTCCCTGTACTAATTGCATCTGAAAATGAGGATGATTTGCATAGATTACTGTATGAAGTAGGCGTGCCATGTTTCCAGTTAGAAGTATAGTACACCGATATTGGTTGCGAAAACCAACCCATTGGGTATATTGGGTAGGTAATTAATAAAAAAAACTTTTGGAGTACATACTCTCTTCCAAGTATTTGAAATGAAATCTCATTATAGTATTCAGTCAGTATTATAAAAGGATCAGAGTAAATCCATTCAAAACAATGAGAGGAAATTACATTTCTAGGTGTGTCAATACTATAATGAAATCATAATAGTACTGAGTAGAGATGGGCCCGTGGGTGAGTATTCACTCACGTCACGCACGTTTCACGCTTGCTTTAAACCCTCAAGTTTACGCACGCTCACGTTTACGCCCCCCCCCCCCCCCAAATCACGATGTGACCCGCAGCTTTTATTTGAAAGTTCAAATTCCTATGAAACGGAATGTTCAAATTTAAATCCAATAAGGAACCATCAACAGATTTAAATACTGTAAAATAAAATATGTTTAGCAGGTGAAATAATTTACGTGATATCTTGCAATCAGAATAGTAGACACAAAAAGAAATAAATGGAAACTGCAATAGCTTACAACAGGGGATAAAAACCGATTTCTCGCAAAAACATTTCTGGCAACCGTCTTCAAAGACATTACTTCTAATAGCAAAATCTATCATTGGATGGGACGTTTCCCTTACTGATACGAGTGCAAGAAGGTATATGTTGCTAGGTAACACATTTAATTCTTAGGTTTACAAGTACTTTTACGTCCGAGAAACTAAAAGTAAGTTCTACTTGGTCGCCTATAGACGCCGACACGTGATCAACTGTAGACACAACATTCACAACACAACACAGGTACGAAGCTCCGTCGCTGTAGGCTGTCCCACAGAAGTACAATGATCTCCCGTTCCAGCTCTAGATCTTCTATATCGGTGGGAGCGGGCTTTTATTCGTTACTAAATATGAAACGTGAATCACGCATTGACAATTTTCACTCACGTTCACACCCGATTTTCAAATGGTTTATGAAACAATTTAACAATAATCAATAAATTAAACTGCATGTAAACATAGAGTATTAATTATCTAAATTGAATTTACTACTAAATTTACTAAAGATAATAGGTTTAATCATAAACCTATAAATAATCAAAAATACATATTTATAATCAATAAATGTTAATTGCCTCATATTTAAAGTGTTATGTGTTTTATTTGTGTATGTCCTAATTAAATTTCTACAGTAACTCAACGAGATTGAGAATAAAACAATTGATTTTGTTACAAATGCATGCTTGCTGAGTACCGATAAAGATAAGATAGAATATAACGTGATAAAACCCTGAGAGTAAATTATACATTTAAATTAAATTAAACTAAAATCATAAAGGACCGTAGATAGTAATATATTAATCAGAAATTAAAAATTGACTGTTATTTACAAATTACTATAGCAACACATATTACAAACTGCTGGGTTGATTGTTCAGAACGATGGTTGTAGCGACCGATATTTCATAACTTTGATGTCAGACGTGAGGATGACAATGGCTTTGAACGTTCTCCTGTAGAGGGGATGGGGATACCATTCGGTATTACCATTAGATTGGGCTGCTATTTTACCACATAAAGCTATAATTTAGTAGTACGAGAGGAAAAACAATATAACCTGATTTGATATGCCTTGAGTTTTATAGAAAATTGTATTTCATTGTCAATACAGACTTTATTGTGATATTTAGGTATTTTAAATTACCGGTTGTTCCGCCTTTAAGTCGCTGTTCCAGGCACACTAACTACGACAATGATTAAATTAAAATTCTCTTATTAGTATCAAATTATGACTACCTATAGTGGACCCTGTCAAAATTAAAAATCAATCTCCGATGGGTTTTAACATGTAAAAAAAATCAAATTTCTTAATTCAACTTTACAGAGCCGTAACTCTTTAATTTGCCACTTTCAGAAAAAACATAAGTGAAAACTCTTTACTGTTTTTTATGTAGTTAGTGCAAGTGTTACAAGTGACTATTTATTGCACGCGAGATGATAATGACTTAAAGAAAAGCTAGGCCGAGTTTTATAACATGCCAAGTGCAATAACCTTTTTAGCATGAGTCTTTACCTCTAATGAAGGAAGTAGAATAACTGTATAACCTCACTTCCAGTTTAAAATAATAAATTGAAAAACCAGCTGGCTTCATTTTTAACATCATTATCTATAATATGTTATTTTTAGTTTCACAAGCTATTGGTGAAGGGTTTATTTTTAGTAGGGGTCGTAGAAAAAATCTATTATAAAATTACAGCAATTAAACAACAACAAAAAACTGCTCGCCTTAGTTTTTAGTATTCTAATTCTAGAAGCACCTTTTTGGGTGGATTCTGTACAAGAGTGCTACCGCTAGCGTTGAACTTCTGTTGGTTAGTTTTACCAGTATCTTTATCGGGCGTGTAATCTCAGACCATCCATTTTTCCAAAATATCAGTAAATTGCCCAAAACTGCCCGGAATGTGGAATGGTAACAAATTCCATTGAAAAAGTTCTAACTTCGAAACGGGCCGCATCAATGCGGCCATAATGAAGAAATAATTCACTCCGACTTGACAACTGCCGCGTTGTCAATGTGTTAACAAGCTCAACAATAGTCGTCTTGGACGGTGCTTATTCGGGTTTACACAAAGCTTAATGCGTGCCTGTAAGCATTACGCCTACTGCAACACGTGTAGCGTATTGTTTGTGCAGGAAGTTAGACACGGGTCTAACTCTTGTCCAGCTACTGTGCTTTAGGACAATGAAAATAGTGCACGGCACATTTCACTGCGAAATAAGGCCAGAACACGAGCCTTAAAAGAGTTCCTCGAACAGCTACTGTTTCGAGACGGGTGCCATTTTCCTGAATTATTGTTTGAAATACAAAATCTAAGACTTTCGCTCGACACTGCTGGTAACGTTTTATTGCTCCCAAATCTGTATGCATCGTTAAATAGTTTTTGTGCTATTTAGTATAGACTCACCTAAACTACTCGTAAGTGAAATAAAAATACTTAGAAGGCAAACAAAGCAAGTACACTAGAACCACCAGACTCAAATAGGTACGTACTACTTTTACTTTTAAAAGCCAAAGTCATTTTAGTAACTTAATATTGGTGCTTAACAGCTTGTGAACCATCATTATCGACATTTCAACATTCGACTTTCAAATTTCAATTTTAGTTTTAGATTATGAATAAGTGGTACCTGAGCTCCTTAAGAAATAGTCATATTTATATAAATGTGGCAGCACTGGATGAGCGTTGATACATTGTTCTGTCCTGTTCCGCTTAAATTTCTGAACAGTCTTTCTAAATGGGAAGAAATTGGAAGCTATTATATTTTTTTAATACACTAACAAAGCTGGGAACACTACTTTTGATACGCTTCATATCTACTGCAATATGCAGAAAAGCCAGTTTTGCAATGAATAGGTTTAGAACATCACATAGTACAATTTGTATCAAAGTAATTTCCAATTGCATATCCAGTTGTAAATTAATCAAATTATAAAATGCGAGGGGCTATAACTTTGACATACCAATGTTTAACTGAATCTCCCGTGTGTTCTATCCCTAGCCAAAGAGTTTGGCTCAAAACGTGTGAACAAATGCTACTTACAGATTGCGGTTTAGTTCTATTCATTCCAGGAGCAGATAAAACTGCAATAAATATATCCATTTCTGTTTTATTATTTTATATCGAGAAGCATAAAGTTGCTTTTGAAAATCATAAATTATCCCAGAATTTTCTAAGTTTAATGTAATTTTAGGTGTTCACCTATGAACTGGTTTTTTTACATTATCGGACTCCATAACATCTGTTGCTGAAATTACGATGGAAAACAAATATTCTAAAATTTGTAAATACGATTTTCGTACATATTTAGATAAAATTATAAATAATGTGTTTTATTGTACGCAATTCTCAAGTGGAACTGGGCTGGCCACGTAGCCCGAATGAACGACGAAAGGTGGACGAAAAAGCTACTGGAATGGAGACCACGCGCCGACAAACGAAGTAGAGGCAGACCGCCGACGCATTGGACCGACGACCTGAAAAGGATTACAAACAACTGAATCCAAGCTGGTCAGGACAGAGAGGGGTGGAGACACATGAGGGAGGCCTATGTCCAACAGTGGACAGAACGGGCTGTTTGATGGTGATGATGATGATGAATAGTTGGAAAATGTAAATAAATAACACAAAAATTATTCACAATGTGATAGGATGTTAACATCAAAGCGATTCGTATGCTAATTCTCGCAAAACAAAACAAACTTTATGACTACTTGGATACAGTTGACGGCCCGCTGGTGATATAGATGGCGTGCAGCTTGTTAAGTACTAACAAATGATAAAAGCTAAAAGGGTGCCAACGAATCTTTACCAATTAACGACAAGTGTATCCAGGCCTTCAACCGGGAATTCGTAAACTCAAGTAGCACATAATTTCTTGAAAGAAACGTTCAAATCACGCACAGGTAGCATTATCAAATCATAACACCAAAATGCTAATATCACAGTATAACTATTACTAATTCCATAGAATTCGATACAAATATCGGATAATTAATAGTATAAATTGCGAATATTAATTAATAGGGATTTCAAATAATTATTGGACAATTTAAGGTTAATTAGTAGTAGAAATTTCAAATAATTATTGACCAATTTATGGTGCACCTCAGTAACATTCAACTTGCGAAGAAAAATTCTTGCACAATAGTCCTAACAAAGGTACAAACGTAATCCACAATAGTTTAAATTAAATGCGGTCGTAATTAACTTAGGCACAGTGGTTCAGGTACGTAGTTCGTGAAGCAAAATGTACAATACAGAATTTGTAGCAATCGGGTGAGCATCTAACACTGGTTCACTGATAGCATCTTGTACAATTTATTTAAAAGAAAAGAAGACAAAATCTGATCTTAGCTTTCTTTGAGCCCTTTCTGCGCGCTTGTGATGATCCAGATAAGCAGAGGTCCACACATCTGAAGGTTGGAATGCAGGTGATAACAGCTCGAGCCAGGCAAATGGCGACAGTTCGGTCGCGGGGATGGCGTTTTACGGTTAGTGCTAAAACTATGAGTTTCAGGAGCCCCAGACTGGTTGCTGAGGAAAAGGAAGAACCCAAAATAGACTTATGGGTGGTTTTGATAAGAATCAGCTCAAACAGTTTTGAAAGGGCTTACCCCAGATGAACTTACGCCAACGTGCCGCTGAATGACAGGTGAAGCACATATAAAATCCTCCAACTTGGCATGAGACACAAATCCTCCACAAAACTGCCCGGGCTACAACAATACGCAACTTCTGCGGGGGCCACGAACTAAAACAATCATATTCTGTAAACTAATAAAACCGCAATTCTAAAGACGCTACAACCAAGTTACCAGCACGGCGTTCCAAGAAAAAGAGACGCATTCAAACAGAAGCCAAAATTCGAGTCGCTTAGCCGCTCACATAAGAGTCAAGGGAGGTCGTGAGTGCGCGAACATACGAAAACCTGTACCGCAGACATTAAAAATATGGACGGCGCACACACCGAGCTGTGAAGATAGTAGAAGAGCCCTGTAAACGTAATAAAGAATTGTTATTTCTTCATGCATAATTACATAAGTTGAAGTACAGCAGTTTTGGCAACTTCTAATAGCTTGATCGTGAAACATGTACTATTTTAAAACTTGGTAAGAAACACTGCATTCAATGTATTTAAAAATCTAAATATTTCAATTGCAGTTCGTAATAACCGAAAAGTTGGTACGTAATAGTAGAGTTTGTAAATATTAAGTACAATTAATACATAAGGTGTAGCTGTGGGTTATAATATAATTGATAATTTCGTTTTAATGCAATATAGTATGTATTCATAGTTTTAACAGGCAATGCTATTTTATTTTCTTCAAACCACTACTTCTCTTTAACCACTGTCCTTTTCCAGTATGTTTAGGATGGAGCTCATAGTGGACTGTATCTTTGAATTTTGGGTGTCTTAGACAGTTACAGGAGAATTCCTTGGGATGCAGGAATGTAAAAGGATGCTGTGCCAACGGTCTTATGCAGTCTCACATAAGGATAGTAGTAAAGACTTGGACTCGTTTGACAGATGTAATGAACACAGAAATATATCTAACTGCATTCGTATATTCGCAAGAAAATTTTCTATATACAGGATGCCATTTAAGTCTACCATGTCACTTCTGGAGATGCTAGGGGACGCTATATGGAGTTGAAAATTCATAATCCATTTTTGGCTTAGAAGCATAGTTTTCGTAAAAACCAATGTTGAAAATTAAAAAGAAAAAATTGAGAACTGCTGTAGTTGGCCTTAAATTGGAGGCTGGGAAAACAATTGTCACATACGCCGTCTACATATGAAATTTATTAGCTTTTAGAACACTTTTTACACGCAGTTTGATAATTTTAAAGCCAACAATAATAAAGACAAAATATCGACTTACTCACATCACCAGAACACCATACACAAAAAACATATCAGCATCCTCCTGCACACTGTACATTTTTACTAAAAATGTCAAACACTCAATTATTTATTACATTGACATTAATTAATAACTAAAACAGATCAAACACGCAGTGGGTACTATACAGCGGTTCACAAAATTTCAACGGTGAAATCGGAAGAAATTATGCTTCTAAGCCAAAAATGGATTCCGACTTTTCGACTCCACATAATGTCCCCTGGCATCTCCAAAAGTGACACGGTTGACTTTAATGACACCCTGTATAACTTAAAATATGACATAAATTTTAAAGATTCAACACATTGATCTAGTTTAAATTGCAATTCTACCTAACGTGTTACATTTTAGAACAAACAGTTATTAACATCAGCAAATTCAGCACAATTATAGTTTAGTCAAAAATTGCTGACAGCTTGTAATGCGTTTTCAACATATTTAAATCTGCAGCCGCTGTTTATGAAATATAACCGTGGCTTTAATTATAAAACTTAAAAATGGTGTTTTGCTTCCTAAACACAATATCTACTAGCTTAGCACAATTCAGCAAAGAGAAAGAGTTTCCACATAAAATTTTCAAGAACAGTTTGTTGTACTAAATTCATTGTACTTGTTACAGGAAAACCTTCGCTTACGATAGGTAACAAGTTTAAATGTGGTCCAGTAGCTCAGAGTAAGGGCGTGTCTTAAACTGAATGCGGCTTCTTCACGATAGCCTACAGAGTTGTGCTTTGAAAGATACGTGGACAAATTTGTGGATTTTAAGGGCGGCAATTGTAATGTAGAAATCCCTATCACGAAAATATTGATGTCCAGCTCCGAATATTAGCAAACCTACCGTGTTTTGTGATCTTTATAGTAGCTTGCTTTTAAAATACGCGAAAATTTACTGCGCTTTACAAATACAGATAGTAAAATAGATTTCAGAACTTTATTAAAACAATATTCATAAAAACATGTTCAAGGAGTTCAGTCATACAGCTGATATCACAACAAAGAAGGATAACTAAGACAATTGGAAAGAATTCTACATCTCATGACATGACGTCCCACGATAAGCAAAACATTCAGATTGGTTCGGGTGACAAAAATTCCACAAGATTAAACAATATTGATACAGTAGTGCATGGTGCTTTTAAAGTGAAGATAACCCAAATTTTATATTACAACATGCAAACTTATTCATTATATGTAAAAGGTTGACTGTAATTAATGCATACAAAATATTAGTTTAGGTAAATATGACATATATCAAATTGACGATGAGTCACTTATACAATACTACACAATAAAACAACAACTTACCTGAGTGCAAGTCATACTAGATGACGACCAGATGGCAAAACCAAAACGGAGATCACTGGGCCAAAGGTTGGTTGAGAGCTGTGGGCGTTGATAAAACCGAAATTAGTAGCTTCACGACTGTCGACGGGCAACACTGGCATTGTTCTATACGCGATATGACGGAAGATCTTTTAGAGATACGTAGCGTCGGTCTGACGACTAAAGAAGTAGCTACGAATGTTGGCGTCGATCTACACGCTGACAACAAGATGTGCTGCTAGGGCTGCTTCGGATTGAAAATAGTTCCTTTAAGTACAGCCTCATAAGAGGCTGCCCAAACAGCTACACATACCAATAATGTTCACATCTCAGAAAAACTTTTTGCTTAAATGTCCCAGACACGATTGAGCTTGGCACGAGAGCTCAATGAAACATTAACCCCTTCTTTTTCTACGGGTGCAACAAATGCAGTGGCAACAAGAATTTTCAAAGAGATTACAGTTATAAGAAAATATATTTGATTGTTTGACCTTCTATTATAATATAAACGAATGAATATTTTACTTAGATTTTTCACAAATATCAAAATCTTGTGTAACCTTTATAAATGGTGTTCAGCCGATGAAGATTCTTAATAACTAAGGCTTACATTTTCTGTGAACTATGAACAGTATGAAGTAACAGCTCTAGATAGACTTATGTTATCAAAACATTTCTTATAAATCTTTCTGGTGAAATAAAAATTGTATTGTGTACATACAATTTAAAACGTTTAAAGCAGTTTGATCAAGGAACAAAAAAGTTTTAAACAATTTCCCATATTATGTCTGTAGATATTTTGACTGACTACGGTTATTAAACATCAAAATGAAGAACCCTCAATGCTACGTTTAGATTTTGAAATGAGATTAAAAATCAATTCTCTTATTCAAACCACAATTTAGCAAAACCACAATTTACCGAAACACAATTTTTGCTAAGATCAAATCTGGAATATCATACCATACCATAACCTAAAAGAAGCCGCGTGGCGCTGTTGGGTAAGCGCCAGACTTGCGTTAAGCAAGTCCTCGGTTCGAATCCCGCGGGGGTCGGAATTTTTCCGCCTTGGCGATTGGAATCGGGCTCGGTGAGACCATTTACAGTTGGGCACCAAATTAACTGTGCTCTACTCAGAACCACAGACCTAAGAGATAGAGTAACAAGGTCAACACATCACCAAGACACACACTTCATACAATGGTTGCTGCGCAAGCACCAAAGGCTCGATCCAACTCTGTATCCCGAATCAGGGGCAAGTTGATCATTGTACAGCCAGATGCCAGCGCATAAAGCACCAGCCTCGACACCCACCGCAAGGTAAATGAGGTTACAGATAATACATACATACCATAACCTACCGCAGAAACGGTTTTTCCAGTGGATCTAGGGATGTAAGTAGGACGAATTTCGTACCCAAAACGTCGTTTAGGATAGTTATAAACCACATATAACATTAAACTACCATAGAACTCCTTTTCGAGTATACCGAGAGGTGTACATAGTGATAAAACAACTTTTGAAAAGACAATAAAAGCACTTTAACTCTTACCACAGTAGCTTTTAACTACGAGGCAGCGACAAATTCCAAAGTCCTTCGGGAAGAATTACGACCGCAGAGATGACAGTCAACTATGTAAAACAGCAAGATAATGACTAAATGCGTTTTAAATTGCATACAATATGTCAAGAATTTGATAATACATACGCTGTCGCAACTAAAATATAGCTGCTTACTCCGAGTTGGCGTTAATGTATTCTGTGCTTCCCCTCAGATAAGATCTGCGGAAAACCGAAAATTCGAAACTTTAGCTGGTGACCTGCATCAAAGCTTTTTGTTTCATGGGGACAATTCAAGTCTCCACCTCAAGACGAAATAACGAATTGCTTTTCTAAAATCTTAGAAAGCTGTTGAAAGGGTGAATTAAGAGTAAAACGATTTATAGCCGCCGTCGTTTTGTATATTGTGAGAATTTCCTGTGGGAATAAAATTAGAATAAATTTTAGACTGAGTTGGAAGGTCTAGTCTGGATTTATAAATTTCTAAAGCGAAAGAAGACATTACAAAATGGCTTATTTGATTTACCAATTAGTTGTAATTTAGACATAGTATAGTATTACGAGAAATGCGAAATTAAATAAATTCGGCTATAGGCTGTCTGCCATTGATAGATTGCTTCCTCCACTTCCCTGCCAATAGATGAATTACGTTTAACAGTTGCAATTATAAGGTATAAATTACGAATAATAAGGACGTCTACATGCACAAAATTTACGTGAGTTAATGCAGCCGCAATTTGCGTTGTTAGCAAAAATGTTTTAAAAGATTTATATATGGTTTTGCATAAAAACCCAATCGGCTTCGCAAATAATTCATTACAAAGTGACAGCCAGATGCACATTTACCATAATGATGTACGGTATCGAACAAAATCGATTTTTTCAGCAATCGTGTAAACACAATTCTTAATTTTATTGTAGTAACAAAACAACGTTGTAGATATGAAATAAAATTTCTGATGCGAAACGATTCAACTCAGAGTAACCAATTAAAAAAGTTCTATGGTTTTTTCAATATCGTCCAACCATCTTTGCCTGAGCCCAATTTTTCTCTTTCCTAGAGCTTGTTTGCTGTTCTAATATATGGCATTCGTTCTATATTTTAAAAAAGCTTCTTCTACTCGTCTACGATTTTATTAATTGCTTTTGCCCTTTTCTACTGCACGCTAGAAATGAAATCTCTCTTACTTAACTTACCTCAGTCTTGGTTAAGCAAAGCTCTTATTAAAATAGAACATGTTTCCAAAAGTCCACTTAAATAAAAGTCATATTGTTTACACACAAACGAACAACGAACATATATTGCCTGTTAAAAGAACAATATTAAGTAATACTAGTGATAAATACTAGACATTTATATTAATAGTACATTACAGGAAGTGAAAGTGCCATAAGGATCAGTTAAAAATGATTTTATTCACTAAAATCGCTAATTTTGGCACTACGTGGGCTTCCTTTAAAAGTGTCGTGTGTGTCTGTAAGGTGAGGGTTGAAATTTAAAGTAAGATACTTATTTGTAAACATATCTTAAAAGAATATATTTTTGACCAGTTTTATTAATTTGTTCATGTATAAATTTTATTAGTGTTAGGATGGTATTTTACTACCAATTTCACGTAATATCTTGGGTGATTAGCTTAGACACTGTCTGGTGGTGACCATTTCTTGTAAGGTAAATATCTATCTGCGTTTTCTTGGGTTGAATAGATCATCGTTGTTTCCCCCTTAGTTCCTGATGCTAAGGGTGGGAATACATTTATTCTGTGAAAGGTTTGGATTTTACTTTTTGCGTTGGGATACTTTTCTAGCTTTTTAATGCTCTTGTTTTAAACACTGGGGCTGGACATTTCAGACTTTGAATTTATACTGGTATTTTCAGGGCTTGCGCTTCGTATTTTTAACAATTATTGCGTATGTTCGGTTGTCTACACTTGTATTTGTTTTTAGATATTTTGGGTATTCTGTAGCACATAATTTTGAAAATTATTATATAGGGAAATTTTTCCTGTTACAATTTTGGAAAAATTAATTTTTGATAGTGCTTCCATACTGTAGAAAACTTTTTAGAGTTATTTTTGGTTCACACTTTGAGTGGATTTCGTCCATAATTCCGCATTTTGTGTTAGTTTCGTAAATTGCTGAAATATGACTGGTTAACCCCGCATTTAATAGTATTTAGTATTATCGTATTATGCTTGGGGTTTATTGAATGCTTAATAAAAAAAAGAGACAACATGGAGAAAAATCGTTCAAAACGTATTTTTCCTTTGTTTTCTCAAAAATAGAAATAAAACTCGGTACTTAATTAAAATTGAGGTTTATTTAAGGGGAGAGGAAGTTTAAGAAGCAATAGTAAAACTTAAATAATAATGATAATCAATGAAATAGAATTAATTGGTAGTATTACGCTCAGTAAGATACTACCCTGCAAATAAAGTTGTGCATCGGAGAGAAGTACAAAAAGTCGACAAAATTTTTACATTGGAAGGAAGTACAAACAGTCGTCTTGTGGTGAAACTGTTGCTCCATTCAGATCGTAAGGAGTCCTGATTGTTGGTGGTAGCTGCAGAGTGCAGCATTGTGAGCAGTGTTGGTAATCATCTTTAAGTTACGAAATTTGCAAGTTTTAAGTCAGATGAAAGTGATTAGAAGTGACAGTTGATCCATCTTAATTAATACTGAAGTACTAAAGCTATTCGTCATATCTTTCATTCGTCCGACTACACCTCACGCGTAAAGAAAAGCCTCCATTGCATTTATTGAGCCTGTTGGCCTGATTCCTGATGCAAAGTCAGAGATAATTATGCTGTTCAAAGTGCGAATGTTCTATTGTGGTAAGCCCAATCAAAACTCATCGCTGGAAGTTCACCGTCTACTTGTCGGACTTCGATCTTAAGACATTACTTACTGTTTTGCTTAAACTCTAACTTTTGCCTTCTGCACAATCACTTGTCAGTTGTTTTGCAAAATTTCACTATTAATTTTAGTTGTATTTTGATTTATTCATTTGGTAACATCAGATACGTCATGTGAACCCAACAGATCCATATAATAAGTTATATGGACGATGTAATTCTAGTTACAAGATCACGATCACCGGTTTAACGTCACTGCTAATGAATATAATATGGCTGTCTCAATCGATAAAAGTGAGACAATGGTGATCTCCAAACAACTGATCAGATGTAAATTAGAAATACGAAACAACATTTTTGGGCAGTTAATGGACTTTAATTATCTAGATGTAAGCATCTCAAGCAGCCATAATTTCTATAAATACGTACAGAATACCTCCGAGATATCACTTGAAATAATAAATATCTGCATACGGAAAGTAAAGTAAAAGTATACACAGTAATTGTAAGGCCAATACTAACAAAGGCTGAAAAAGCGCGAGCCAACACCAGCAGAACAAAACAGCTCTTGCGAACGGTAGAAATGAATACGCTAACACCATTGTGGGCAAAACAAGACTAGATAGAGTAAGGAATGACACAGTAAGAAAAAAATAAAACATAGCCGACGTAGTTAACTTTGTAAACAGGAGAAGGTTAGAATGGAATGACCATGTAGAAAGAGCAGAAAAAGACAGACTTATTAAGCTAGTATGTTATTCGAGGGGTCTAGGACGTTTAGGCGCGATTCTTTAGGCGCGCATCTTTAGGCGCGCACTTTTAGGCGCCAGCGCTTTAGACGCAGACGCTATTAGGCGCCTGGAGGTTTAGGCGCCGCAACTTTAGGCGCGGGGACAGTTAGGCGCCACATCAAAGAAATTAACATTATTCTTGATTTTAAAATTTCTTGTTAGGTAATTATTGCAGTCATTAACGTTGAAGAAAAATTCAAATCGTCATAAACAAAATATATTCGGCTGTTTGTTGAGCCTTCTTCAGTGTTAAAAGTTTTACAAATTTACATATTTAATTTACATTGTATCGATTATGAAAAATGAGTTATTTACATTTTGTATATAGATAGTTTAACGTGGTGAAATTATACACACCATATACAAAATGTAAATAACTAATTGTTCATAATTGATAAAATGTAAATTCAATATGTAAATTTGTAAAACATTAACACTGAAAAAGGCTTGTAAAACAGCCGAATATACATTGTTTAGGAAGGTTTGAATTTTTCTTCAACATTAATGACTGCAAATTGTAAAATATAAATAATCCAGTCGTAAAACAAAAATTTACTACATTATTCTTGATATGTGATATATTACCTAGCTGAAATAAGTTATGTAACTAAACTTCTTTTCTAAACATACATAGAAACTGGTTATTTGTGTAGGTAATTGCAAAATATGATGTTTTTTAGGAGTCTAAAAGTTTTGTAGGAGTAAAAAAGATCCATTTTGCACTTATTACAACACTAGTTTTTGTGTAAAATATGAAATTTAAAAAATTACATTTTGCAAGTCCTTCACGATTAATATCATTGACTTAAATTTTCGTAAAGGGAATGTGTGGTTCTTATCAAATCTACGCTCCGAAAAATTGATATTATACCGAGTGTTTCACTTAAGGTACGAATATAGGGAAATCGTATATATGCATATTCCTGTTTGCTGCTTGACTTGATAGGACTGATAGTGGTATCAATCGAAAGAGAAAAAAAAATGATTTGATACTATTCTACTTGAATTTGTTGCTTGTTTAAGATAAAAATAGTTTAAAAGCTGTAATAAATATTTTGCATTTTATTCACAAAAAACAAACCAGCCATGATCAAATTTGTTTATGCCAAAATAAATGTTATCAGTTCACATATTTGCTATTTGTCAAAATTATTGCCGGTGATTATTACTGACCTTGGTAAATTATCTGAAAATAACATTTATTTTGGCATAAACAAATTTGATCATGGCTGGTCTGTTTTTTGTGAATAAAATGCAAAATATTTATTACAGTTTTTAAGCTATTTCTATCTTAAACAAGCAACAAATTCAAGTAAAGTAGTATCAAATTAAGTGCATATTTTTTCTCTTTGATCGATACCACTATCAATCCTATCGATGCAAGTGGTAATAAGCAGGAATCTGCATATATACGATTTCCTATGCTATTTCCCTACGTTAGCACCTTAAGTGAAACACTCGGTATGCAGTCAAAAAATGCTAATATTGATTTTATTTCCTGAAATTAAAGAGGCACAAGGCAGGTTATTTGGGCACACCTATTTATTCAATATTTAGTAAGATAATGCCATAATTACTCCAAGTAAATATGGTTGCAGTTTGAGTCCGCCCCGTTTTGGGCATTATTCTTCTACTTTTATTTTCTTAGTAAGGAAGAAACTGGTTGTCAATATTATGGCATTTTAAAGCTAACCGTAATCCGATTTTCTGATGGTTTATTAAAATCTGCTAAATACTGTATAACAACTATTGAGTCATTAGGTGCAGTTAACAATGCCATTTTTAGAAATTTCCAATCCAAATAAGTCTTCCTAAAATTGAGTTTTAAATCCTCCTCTATTTCAAGGTTCGTAAATATAACAAATTTTCATTAGTTTCGTTTCGCAAGTTGTGTTGTAAACTGGTGAAGTGATCATCGTCACTTTTGTGGATTATAGGTATATTGTTTATGCCATCACCTTTTTCACTCTTTCCAGAGAAGTGTTGAAAACCAATTACTTTAAAATTACGTCAACTGACCTAATTAGCGTACTCTGAACGTAAAAAAGTAACTACTCGAAAAATTATTAATTTTTAACTTTTGATTTGGAGAATATATAAATACTGCTCAAGTCAGTACGCAGCCATAAAACCGACAAGAGATGGATCGTGTTCGTGGGCGTACGTGCACGCAAATTCGGCCCGGTACTGATTAGAGCAATTCTACGCGCAAACTGTTAGTGCGCGTAAAAATGCTCTAGTCAGTACCGAGCTTCAGACATTAAAAAATATAGAGGATGTGATTTTTAGCAATTTTATTTGCTTAAAGTTTGAAATTTTGTACGGCATGTTTTGAACACCCTGTATGCAACAATTTATTGAAGAAGCATCTTCTGGTTCCAAAGGTTTTTAAAATTTTGTGAACATCTCTTTTCGTCATGTGCCATTCCAAAATTTAAGCAGCACGCACTTTTCAAAATAACGTTCTGTAGATTTCTTTTGTCAAAAATTGATATGTGATATCTAAGCAGTGTTTTATGCAAATATCAGCGCAATCATTTAATAACAAGTTTTTAAGGATCGGTTGTAATCTGTAAAGATTTACATATTTTTTGGTGGGCAGTTTCTTGCCGTTGACTATCGATATGATAACCTACTAATACAACGGCACAGCTGCCTTTGCGAAAATTTAAGATAATAACATTAATCATTTAGAAATGTCAGAATATAATATTCAAAGTTTCAGTTTTTACACGAAAATTGCAACACGTGCAAAATTGATCTTTTAGTCGTCGAAAATGTTCCGACTTAAAAGAACAGCTCACATTTTGCAAGTAGTTAACATAAACAACTAGTTTCTACGTTTGTTATGAAAGAGGTAGTTATGTACCTATTTACAGTTAGACAATACAGTATATGTTCAAACCATGCGGAAACGTGTTTACGTGGTGCCTAACTATCCCCGCGCCTAAAGTTGCGGGGCCTAAAGTTCCGGCGCCTAAACGTCCAGGCGCCTAATAGCACCCGCGTCTAAAGGCTTCGAGCCTAAAATCTCGCGCCTAATAACGCGCGCCTACAGGTGCGCGCCTAAACGTCCCTTTCCGTTATTCGAGACCAGGAGGGAAGCGAGAACCAAGGAGACCTCCCAAAAGATGGACTGAAAGTTGGGCATCAACTTCAGTTTAGAGTCCTTAGTAGCACAATAAGGGCATAAAGAAAAACAGGCGATATAGTCTACAATAAAAAAAGAAGAAGAAGAAGAAGAAGAAGACGGTAACACCAGCAAATGGGTCCAAATTTTATTTTATGCGACAATATGGGTACGGAGATTATAGCAGAGTCTTTTTTGCTCCTTGTTTCACGTTATGGTGACATGCGCAGAGGCCTTGATGTTCGGATTATAAAGTAACAATATAAGAGGTTTGTATATGCTTTATGAAGCAGTAGCGCTTCCAACTGCCCCGCCCCCTCCCTTGCTAAAGAATTTGTTAGAAAACTTCCGGCAAGCTGCGACAAGGTCTATATGTGTGCATTATTTTCTTTCCAATATTATTGATATTGTAAAGCCCAGAAGTAGCACATTATACTTCCTATTTAATCCAGTAGTTCAGTTCTTTTGTTTTTATTTCAAGATAAAGATTATTGTGTCAAAATGGTACAAAGGCCAAAGAATTGGTCAAATTCGTCAAAGTTCGACACGAGTTTATGTCAACTACCTAGAATCATTTCTAGAACTCCTGGTTAAGCTGTGGATATCCGATATCTATACTGTAATTATGTTCTCCGATGTAAAATGTTTTTATCAAATTATTTCTGACAAGGTACGTATGCAATAGTAAATACGAAGCTAAAAAATATAATGATTTACAGTCATTGCTCTGAAGATTCAAATGACCAATTTGAATGTGTGAGTTAAATTCATAATTAAGTTATTTTAATTATAAAAAAAAATGTACAACATCGTCGAACTATGAAAATATCGAAGAGGAAAACATCACAGCTTCGTGGAAGAAAATATGGGTGTTCATACCTGGCGCTCTGTTTTTACGCAACCACGCCAAAAGAGAATCTCATTGTGTGCACTACAAAAACTAACTCCAATTCATTAGATACACTTCGCTCAAACATCGCGTTAACCTCTGAGGTATTTCCGGGCAGTAAAAAATTGGAACCGCAGTCTATAGCGCCGCTGTTAATTAGCATGTAAACTCTTATCTCAGCGGCCTTCTTTGTCCATAGTTCAAGAAGCAAAAAACGCCAGTCGTTGTGTCTTGCCGAATGTCGGGCCAAAATCAAAATGCGTTGGTGTATCCTTGTGCAGTGCTATAAATTAAGGCATTGTAATGTAAATATAGCAAGGTGGCAAAGTCGTTTCCAAGCAAACCTCGAATTTCTTCCAGGAATGATAAACCATCAAGAGGCAATAGATAAACTATGTAAAAATCCTCCGTCGAGCTTATTTGAATCTTGCGCCCTACATTCGTGCTAGAGAGCAGCATTCTTCTGGCCACAATAAAGTTTTTGCGCCATCAATCACTGCAACAAGGAACTAAACGAAGAGCGACATCCAGAAACATATTTAATTAGTATAATGGGTACATAGTTATATGTAATTAATTTTTTATTGCGTCGCTAGATATGCATATAACTATAACATTGTTGGTGGTCCACGCAATTAATTTTAATGTCACAGGGATAATTACATGGAGCAATTCATTCCATCTTTTTGATTACGAACCCTACTTAAGGGTTGGAATGCATACTAAGTAAGCTAACGCTGAGGCTACCAAACAATGGTTATTACGAGATCTTCAGCTTGGGGCATTAGTCAAATATATGTTTATGATGCTGCAATTCTAGAAAGTGTAACGTATCAAGCTGTGGGTCAGATAGTTGCGGTTTGAATTTGAATAATATGGAAGTGCAAGTAAAAGCTAATAATACGCTAAATGTTTCTTTTACAAACAAATAACTAGTTATAAGTAGTTAGTGGAAAATTACCGAAACAAAAAATGTCGACTTAAAATAACAATAAGATGACCTTTGTTGTAGTTATTTCAATGGATTACAGACAATAATAAAAGAAAAATTCCAACATAAAAATTCTTCAATTATTTCGTGAGTTTAGTAAGATTAATTTTTATTCTGGTGTTTCTGCCCTTCCAATTATTTACTTTTGAGAATAGACACATTTAGTTACAGACTACAAAATTGATGCATGTACGGATGCTACCGCTTAAGAATTTATAATAATGTCTGCTCGTTAAGGTGGTACCTAGATTAGTAGTCTTGAAAGTTTGGTCAAGCTATTCTCGGAGACAACAAAAGATATGCGAGCGAAATTTGGTGTACAGACATAAATCTGTAATACCTTTAAAACGAGACACTTGAAAAAACACAAAAATAAAATTTTACCAAAAATTTAAAAAAAACTATAAAAAAATATCGAAAAACAAAAAACCGTTAAAATACAAGTAAAAATCAATACATAACCGTGAATGATATAATTAAGTAAATGACATTTATAAATTTTAAAACATTCGTATGGAGAAAAAATTAATGTCAAATAGAAAATTTGAAATTATCTGAAATTTCAAACAAAATGCATGATTTTAATTATTTTTTTTAAGGATAAGTAAAATCAAAAGTCGTAACATGTTTATTGAAGGTTTCAAATTACAAATAAATCACAAAACGTTTCGCAAATTTAGTTTGCTTCTTCAGTTATGATCATAATCAATGTTTTATAACCGTGAATGTTTATTCTTATTTAAATTTTCTCTTCAATTGCAGCTTGACCAAAAATATTACAGGATTTCAAATTTGCCGCCATTTATTTTAAGAGTTAATATACTGTTTGAGGCTTTCGCGGTTACTCGAATTATTCTTCTTAACATGGAGTTTCGGCTTAGACCGCGTAGTATTTGTATATGAACACTCAGCATTTTCTGGCTTAATGTGCTTTGCACCTTGTGAAGTCGAGCAAAAACCCGCGCGATGGTCATGCTCTTTGGTGGCTCGTGTTGTTTGAGTACCTTGAAAACGAGGATACTTAGGCAGATTTGGCCGTTTTGCCGTTTGTGCATCCATATCCACTAACGTTTCGCAAGACCTTGCAGCTTGCATCATCAGAGTGAAAGTCGCACTAAGATCCGAAGTTGTTTTTGTTTTCAAAGTTTATTCAGCTAGGTCTATACAATATCTAATTATAATAAACCTAACCTACTACCGTTTAGGGGACTACCCCTCTTCGGCTAGAGCCGAAGGTCGGTGTGGAGCTATTTATAGCCCTCCGTGCCAGGCGCGCGGAGGGGTGTAACGCCGGTTGGTCGTCCGAGTGCAATGTAATTCGTGGGGCGTGGCCGTATGACGCACAGTGGTTGTAATACTTTAGATCGTGTATCACAGGGGTCCACGTTCTTCTAAGCTTAAAGCTATCTTCCCTGTTGATATTATTTGGGTGTTTTTCTATTTCTAGGGCTTCACTTATCACTCGCGGGAGGTAGTGAGGTATTCTGGCAATTACTCTGGCGTGCTCAAATTCTATGTATGCCCATTTGTAAACGTATGCTCAGCTACGGCTGATTTTGTGATGCGTTTGTGTTTGCAATCGCCTTTATGTTCTTGAAGTTTAGATCAACTGAACGACCAGTCTGTCCAATGTAACTCGAGCCGCAAGAACAAGGAATGCGATATAGCCAGCGATTTTTAAACTTGGAATCTTGTATTATGCAGATCTGAAGCTGTTACCCAAAGTTTCCTTCCAAGAGGGAAAACTACCTTTTTACCTTCGGCTACCGCGCTCCGTGGCTTATTGCGTAGCATTTCCACTTAGCATTCGGGAGGTCGTGGGTTCGATTCCTGCGGCCGCCTGCCTTGATTCAGGTTTTTAGGTGGTTTTCCTGAGTCAACAGAGTACCTTCTCTGAGGCGAATGCCGGGGCAGTATTTCTCCACCTTTCCTGACCTTTCGTCTAGTCTCCAGCCCTCCTTTCTCTCACCCATCCCGAGTTTCCCGTTCTTGGCTGAAGAGGGACGGAAGGTCCCTATAGCAGCCCGCCCCCAGTTGGGGAAATTGAAATAACCTTTACCTTTGTCATTTTTGTCCTTCGGCTCTTAGTGCGACTTTCACTCTGATGATGCAAGCTGCAAGGTCTTGCGAAACGTTAGTGAGTATGGATGCACAAACGGCAAAACGGCCAAATCTGCCTAAGTATCCTCGTTCTCAAGGTACTCAAACAACACGAGCCACCAAAGAGCATGACCATCGCGCGGGTTTTTGCTCAACTTCACAAGGTGCAAAGCACATTAAGCCAGAAAATGCTGAGTGTTCATATACAAATACTACGCGGTCTAAGCCGAAATTCCATGTTAAGAAGAATAATTTAAGCGTTAATTTTAAAAGCCGGTAATACAGATGTATTTTGTAGTTGAGCGCTTCTCCCGTAGAAGTAGCTACTAAAGCTACATAATGCGATAAACAAACCAGACAGAAAATTCCAAAAATGAGTAATTTTGTCACGACCGACGTAGGTAGACGATCGATATTTATTAGGGGTAGTGCAACGTGTAAAACTATGTTATGTATTAAGAGCGGAAAGAGATACGACTACTTTTGTGAGCGCACACGTAAATTGCAGCGCGGGGCTGCGGGCTCCAAGCGGAATTCGACAACGTCTGTAAATTTTTCGGCACGGTTACGCAATAGTATATTATGATACAAGTTTTATAAGAAGCATTTTGTAGCACGTACTTGCCTAAAGGAGTAAGTGCGGCAAAATACCTTAGAAATGAGGTATCATACAGTATTTTATCTACTTTGCCACTTTTTTAAACAAAAATTGCTCTGTTTTTA
The DNA here is from genome assembly GCA_940337035.1 of Agriotes lineatus. Taxonomy (NCBI): domain Eukaryota; kingdom Metazoa; phylum Arthropoda; class Insecta; order Coleoptera; family Elateridae; genus Agriotes; species Agriotes lineatus. The sequence continues at coordinate 10,692 of CALNHX010003865.1, read as the reverse complement.
GTATTTATATTATACTTGTAGCATCGCTTTTTGTCTATTACGATACGCAAAGGAGTATCGTAATAGCCTCAGTACGAACGCAAAGCAGATAAAAGTTATTTATAAAATCAGTTAGGGAATAGTACTAACAAAACGTTAAGTACATATTATATAATCCAATTTTATGCAGTAAAAAATATAATGTTTACTAATCAACTAATTTTTACATGAGTAGTATCATATTGTAAATTGCACATCAAAATATTAAAAGTGGTCAGTAAAACATGGGCGGTATTTTATTACGCCCACATTAAAAAATAGCAGATGCAAAGTATTTTAATAATAATAATAATGTTTATTTCCAGAAAAAAAAATTTACATAATACACAAAAGTTAGAACAATTTCCCTGGAAATTAGAGGGCAGTCAGATAACCTCCAAAACAAAGGAGGGCCCTGCTCTACCCTGCCAACGAAGATATGTATAATATAATAGTAGATTTTATTTGAATTTGCACGATACAAATAATTGTTCAGTAATCCTCTATTTTGTACGGCTTCTGTAGAATTTGTAATTTTTGAAAAATTCTTAAAAGTTAAAAATCAAATTTTTGGCTAATTATAAGATCACTGTAAAAGTAAGTTGTGTGCGTGTATCACACCAATTTTTTTTAAACATCCTCTTTGCAAGAGATGGACGCTGGTAAATACTACATAACAGAATTATTTTTTTACAAGCCCGGCAAAGCAACTTACTGTGTGATAATGGAAATCGAAAATAGTTATTTACGAAAGAAGTAAATAATCTAAGAATTGATTGCAAAAGTCCATCTTATGGCCGAACTAGGCTAATAAATAGGATGAGTCAATAAAGTGGGATTATGCATAAATTGCATGCAAAGCTTTATGTTCGGCTGCTTTCTAACTTAAAAAATAAATAAATACCTACTAAAAAAAATTACGTGTTCTTAAGATAGAGTATCTTAATGGCTACTGACAAATTTTTCATGATGAAGATCTAAGACAACAAAAAATGTGTTATAAATATTCATTACCAGAATAATAATTAATCGTTGATTTTTCATTTATAAGCACTGCTTCTTGTTAATGTTCAAATTTGTTGTTTTGCATTAAAGATTTTTTTTGCAATTATACTAACATTTACTTGACAGTGACAGTTCACTCCAAATTACATTATCATTATGGCACTAGTACAATAAAGTGCAACTTTATGGACTTTAAGCAGTTTTATAAACAAGGCCTTTATGATGCAATTGAGCATAAAAGAAATCAGCCAATCCTACTGTCCTAGACTATAACTACAATTAATTCAAATAATACAAAGGAAGGTAAGTGATGCAGTAAATGTGTGATAGTTACGAAAAAGTTTCAAAGTATACCTATTTTAGAAGTTCGGTTTGGAGTAGTTGAAATATAATAGAAAATGGTTGTGGAAAGAGAGCACAAAAATTATGTTTTCCCAAGTTAACCTAGCGATTCGGAATCTTTAGAATCTAAAGAAGAATGCCGAACCGACAAAAAACAGGTAACTAGGCGAGTAATATAAAAAAACGGTAAAAGGCTTTACCCAGAACTTCCCTCATCGACATTGTGACATTAAATAATTTTAAAAATCAAATTAAGTTAGGAGTAAAAATATCTTCACGTTTCCACTAAATTAAATAAATTTTCAAAAAAAAAATTTATCCCGCTGGGGTTTGAACCCGCCGCATCTGCATAGCGCTCGTAACCGCACCTGCATATAAATAATAACTGCATCCACATTCGAACTGCGTTACCGAAGCTATTACAAATGAGTGCGGCGTGCGCCTCTATATAAGTGAATGGTGTTATTGTTGAAACGTTTTTACTATTTTGTGACATTATCCTCTATCGGTTGAGTCTTTTGTTTATAAAATGTAAAGCCTGACCTATGTGAAAGTTATTACTTTCTTTTATTTCAAAATTAACCCAAAAATAAACAAAATTTTATTTTTTAAGGTGCTCATCCTGTATATATTTGTATGAAATTGTACCGGTTTTATGCGAGGTAGATATATATTATGTATGCAAAATATCGTCTTCCTCCGACAAATAGTTGTTGAGCTATACTGCCAAAAGGCAGACAGACAGAGACGGAATTAAGAAAATCTCTTTTTCGTCATCTAAGGACCTTGAAACGTGAAGATCTGAAGAAATTTCGGAAGGTGTTTTTTCGTGATTACAATACTTTCTTCGTCTTTCAGACGAGGGAAATAATAGCTATTTAAGTCACAACGAATGTAAGGACCTATTAACATTTGAGGTAGGCAAGTACAGGCCGAGACGAAGTCGCGGCTTGCTGCCGAAAATGTTAATAGGCGATACATTCCGAGTTATCTTATTATATTTTTCCCGCTGCTTATTATTTTCCTAGATTTTTGACAAAATCGTTTGGTTTGTCACCTGTCACCAAGATTAGTTTTCGTGAGTCGCGTTACTTGTGAGTGTTACATGTCACATAAACACTTGCAATTTATAAACAAAACGTCTAAATCTGCATCTTGCTTTGCTAATTTTATTATCCTAGGAACTTAATAATAATATTAAGTTCCGTTGTCAAGAAAAAGCAACAAACAAATATAATCACCGACTTACACGTTTTGTTACTAAGGCTGTATCACTGACTTACATGATCAGCAGCGGGAAATAGCTATTTAAGTAACAAGGAATGTAAGGACCTATTAACATTTGAGGTAGGCATGTACAAGCCAAGACGAAATCGCGGTTGTTGCCTGCCGAAAATGTTAATAGGCGATACATTCCGAGTTATCTTATTATATTTTTCCCGCTGCTTATCGAAATTTTCCTAGATTTTTGAAAAAAATCGTTTGGTTTGTCACCTGTAACCAGGATTAATTTTCGTGAGTCGTGTTACCTGTGAGTGTCACATGTCACATAAACACTTGCAATTTATAAACAAAACGTCTAAATCTGCATCTTGCTTTGCTAATTTTATTATCCTAGGAACTTAATAATAATATTAAGTTCCGTTGTCAAGAAAAAGCAGCAAACAAATATAATCACCGACTTACACGTTTTGTTACTAAGGCTGTATCACTGACTTACATGATCAGCAGCGGAAAAAAATATTTAGTAAAATAAGAAAATCTGTAAAAGGTTTTACCCAGAACTTCTCTCGTCGACATTGTGACAATAAATAATTTTAAAAAATTAAATAAGTTAGGATTAAAAATATACTCACGTTTCCAATAAATGAAATAAATTTTCAAATAAAAAACGTTACCGGTGGTCGAATTCGAACGGCAGGCGAACCGCGAGTGCAGCCGCAACGCTTTGTGAGATTTGTAAGGGACCGGGCAATTTCTACTTGCGCCACGTAGTACCGACCTCTCGTATTCCTGCGTCGCAGCTATATTTAGAACCGCGCTAATTTGTGCCTGGTTTTTGTATCGTAAATAAATTATTCTGCATCTATTGGCTTTCATTTTTTGGTAAGAATGAATCCTGCACTATGTACAAATTATTATTTGTATCTATTACTAAGTTGAAAGAAAAATAAACAAAATGTTATTTTTTAAGGTGCTCACGCTGTATATATTTGTCTTAAATTTTTCCGGTTTCATTCCAGGTATATGTATAATGTGTATGCAAAATATCGTCTTCCTCCGACAAATATTTTTTGAGTTATACCGCCAACAAACAGACAGAAAGACGGAATTGAGAAAACCGGTTTTGGTCATCTAGGGACTCTGAAACGTGAAGATCTGAAGATATCTCGGAAGCTGATTTTTTCGTGATTACAATACTTCCTTCGTCTTTTAGACGAGAGAAGTAAAAAATTCAGTAATAATACATATATACTACTCCTTTAAATGTTATTATGTTAGTCATTTATTGTATGTATCATACATTATATTTACTGAATATGAATTATTATACTAAATCTTTTTTTTTATTCTAACGCAAGCTGTGAAGCAGCGCGGACGCTACGCGTGTGCTCTGATATCACGGTGCAACGGTTGACCTTAATAGATAGCTGATAGCCACATTTCGCTGTGAATAGAATTTATCAATTAATCTACTTTTAAACATTAAAACCACGAGTCAAATTCAAAATTCATCTAATAATGAAACCAACGTGCAAAATCAAGCGCCCAAACGCAAATCTGACAATTTAACACCACCCATGAACGAAGTTCAAAAAAGATATATCTGGTCAACTGACGAGCTATTAAAGCAAAATCAATTCTTCAACTTATCGCACAACGTCGACGATGGAAGCAATAGTCAACAAACAGAAAGTGAAACACCCCAGCAATCAACAACAATAAACAAAATTAAAATTCCTCCAATTTACCTACCAAACAAAATAAACCACACCGCGCTGATCTCAGATATCAAAACCCTGATTAAAGGCACATTTACAACTACGTATAATCAAAACACAATTCGAATCAACCTAACCCAAGACGACGACTACCGTACCCTCACGGAATTCTATAAAAACATTGAAATCCCTTATTACACCTTCCGTAACCTCAACAGCAATCCCTTGTCAGTGGTTCTCAAAAACGTACCTCTGTCCTTAACCAAAGACGAATTTAGCGAAGCCCTAAAAACCTTACCGGTTATTAACATCACTCGTTTATTAACTAAGGAAAAAATACCACTACCGTGCAGTCGAATTAACGAATAATGACGAAGACAAACGAATATTCACTCTTAAACAATTATATTACTCCATTGTTATAGTGGAACTGAGAAAAATGACCACAAATATACCGCAATGCCATGGGTGCCAGAAATATGGCCATACCAAAAATTATTGCACCCTCCCGCACAAATGTGTCAAGTGCGCTGGAACTCATAATCACACTGTATGCAATAAGAAAACTAACGAAAACCCAACTGCGGGGGAGACCACGCAGCCAGTTACCGAGGATGTAGCCACCACAAGGCACTTCAGCTAAAACGTTTAAATACCAGGAGCACTAATAGAACCAACCTCATCAATGCCTATGTAAATGAAAATCAAACATACGCTAACCGTGTGCAGAACCTCTTAAACAACGTCACAAACACCACAGTAAGCGCATCACACCAAGCATCCGAACCTGTCCTTCCCAGCAACCTCATCAAAATCTTAATTGATTTGATAACCCCATACCTTCCCCAAATAAAAACCTTCCTAGTCAACAACATTCTTCCCCTAATCCTAAATGGACCATAACCCGCAACGACCAGTCGAAATCTCAACAATCCTTAACTGGAATGCTAATGGTATAGTCACCCAACGATCTACGTTTATAGCCTTTTTAGCCAGATACCAAGGCGATATTGCCTGCATTACAGAAACCCATCTAACCGAAGGCGAAGTGTTCAAAATCCCAGGATATCGAGTATATCGCAAAGATAGAAAAGCCCTAATAGCGTCTGGCGGAGTGGCTATCATCATTAAACAAAAACTCTATCATAATCCAATCGCAGACCCCCTTGGTACGACATTAGAAACTACAGGAATAGAAGTCAAATTAAATGACACAAGTAATCTCACTATTATAAGAGCCTACAGGCAATCTAACAAAGAACTAAGCGGAGCTGACTTAAAAACGCTATTTAATAGAAATCAATCAACGCAGATGATAGGAGACTTAAACAGCAAGCTCATAGCTTGGGGCTGCAGAGCAACCAACCCTGCAGGTGTAAAACAATTCTCAATAACGCATGGTTTTCAAGTTTTAATACCAGACGAACACACCTATTTTCCCTATAGAACCGATCATAAAACGAACATATTGGATATTGTCATCCAAAAACATTTCATCAAGCCTATTACACAAAGAGTAATATCCTAATTAAACTCAGATCATCTGTGTGTGTGGCTAAACAGAATATCTCAAAAGCGAAAAGAGGTATGACGTTGAAACTTTTCATATATTTTGTATACTATCTATATGCGACAGCAAGCTTTTGAAGAAAATCGCATAACAGGAAGTATGGTGTTTACTCTTGTGCTTTTTTTCAAATTTTTTCAAAAACGGCTCTAACGATTTTTTCAAACTTTAAATTTTCATTATATTTTTAATGTGAATTGATGAGATAGGTGATTTTCAAGTTGAATACCTCTAAAATGGGTTTTTTCCTATTTTAAATAAAACACCCGGTATATTATTAAATTTTTGAATTCAGCTTAAAATTAGAGAAACTTTGTCTCTTAAACTAACGCTCTATTTTGTATGGTTTCTGTAGAATTTGCAATTTTTTAAAATCTTTGACGTATGCTTCAAAATTAAAATCAAAATTTTAAGAAGACTGTAAAAAGAAGTTGTGTGCGTGTATCACACCAGATTTTTTATTTAGTAATAAGTGCAATTGAGGTTAATGTAATACAAATATCCATATAGCTTGACTAAGTGTAATGCAAAAATGTCATTTAACTAAGTTTCTATTGGATTTAATCCAATTATTATTCTATGCATTCTATGGTTAAAACCTCACCGTGCTTTAAGTTATTCATATTCTACCGAGGTAGTCAATTAAAATAAATATTTAACTATTAATCTAAAGAGCAGCATACTTGAATATTCAATTACATTTCTACCTAGTCTTGATATAAGTAAATTTTGAGTAGCTCCAAAATATAAATTTAAAAGTAAAGGTAAAATAATAATAATTTGCTTATGCATTGCCAGATATCACGATATAAAATATTTCGATATTAAAATTCTCTACTATTTGTTTATTTTTAGTCATATAATTTCTGAATTGTGGAGCTTCCTTAATTCCAGCATTTTATAATTTGCCGAACAGAGTTGAATTATCAAGAAGCCTATGTTACGTCTAAAAATATTACTAAAAGTTTTTTTGTTCACTATTCTGAGATGCGGTAATTCCCACATTTTTCAGTTCCGATAAATGTACATTATCATTACTTTAAAATTTAACAAACATTTTAAAACCGGCAGAAATTTTACACATCGAAAAAAGAAAATAGCGGCATGGATAACCTACGATTTAATTTAATACAAATTTATTTTAAAAAATCCTAAAAGAGCATATTTATAAAAACACTAAATAATTGTATAACTGGCAAAAACCAAATTGTATTCAGTAAAGCACACAGACACAAACAAACCATTTTTGAATGTAGGCGTATTTAAATCTTATTATTTTATGTGCATATTTAGAAAGCTGCCGCTTAATGTTCTACCTCTGCGTGTGCTAACTGCAGGCAATTAAAAAAGAAATTCTACAATATCCAAAGAATACGCAACAGCCTGATTACAAAGTCGCAGGTGATCGTGGTGATAGCTACCGTTATTTGGTCCACCTGTCCGTTAAAAAAGCAAACACGAAATAAGTAAAAAGGCTCATTAAGTGACATCTTTCCTAGCAGAAAAACTAGCAGTCCTGCTGCGCATATAGCGCAAAAACGCTGGAACTCGTTCTGATCTGATAAATAATTTCCCCAAATTCTTGGGCGAACGGCGAAAAGCCGGCTTTGTCGGGCTTCACTTTCCAGTGCACCTATTAGCATAATCTTGGAAACATAATAAAATTTGCCGTAAATTACCGGCGTAACGATATCGAGAACGTTATCTGCAGTGGCACGCCTACGGTGATAATCTAGCTTCCCGAAAGAATTTTATTTAGATCTGTCCCTGTATCATGCAAATTCGGTGGCGATTTCACATTTTACGGTTTTAATCTAGCGCTCTGAGAGGCCGACGTGTCACCAGGACGCAAACTTAATCGCTGAATTAGCAATAATTCCAATTTAAGGCAGAATGCAACCTGGGATCATAATATTGACACAAGAAAATGAGTTTACAAAGAAGGCGTCGCATAATTTTAATAAGGTGTCAGTAAAATACACTTTGCTTTGGAGATTGCATAAGCGCCTTAGGACCACATATCTAAAAAAATTTATTAGACTTCGAATCGCAGCGGGAGGTTTTTACAATATATAAATTGTAAATTGTAGTACTTAATTAAAATTGGAACGTTTTACAGTTACTATAATTTCGTATCACCTTATATAGCACTCAGTGAAAAATTAAAATAACAATGACAAATATTTTTATAGCCACATACTTCTGAAACATTCCAGCTGGGTCCTAAAGAAGAGCATATAAATTTTGGTAAGACTTAAATATATATAAAAAAAATTTACAGCTTCTTCATATTTTAACTAAAATTAGTGAGCAACAATTCTCTTAAAATGTCTGTAAATTTCTTTAACCAAAACATACATTTACTGCAAAAACAAACTTTCAAACGTAACTACTGCTAATATCATAATGATCATTCTATACTTACACAACGTCTCCTTAAAATTGTATGTGTTTTTAAAGCTCAAACTTGATAAACTCAACTACTGTTAGCTATTGAGTGGGTATTGTGAGCGGTGCATATTAAAATTGTTCACATACATTTCAATTTCTTTTTCGTGGTTGTGTCATAATCTAACGCTTATTCGAAAAGAACCAACCCAAGTTTCAAATTCAGACACAACTGCTGCGAATTTAAGCTTTCGAGTGCTTTTTTACATCGTGGCTGTATATCAATTGCATGTAAGTTAATGTTACGATTATTTTATTCGTGATCGGAATACAACTAGAATTGAGGCTGGAACTCTTCCGATTTCTAATTTTCTAACGTAGTTCTAGCGTGATCCTGTCACTTTAATCTGTTAATCCAAAGTTTTGTCACAGTAACACAAATATTAACTTTTAATGTTATTTAACTCTGGACAATATTTAGGATTTTGGCAATATGCTGAGTGTAAGAAACCTGTTCAAAATTGATTTAGACATTTTTACTAAGATAATAACCCGAGGGCTTTTAAGGTTGTTAGTAGTAGATTACATTAAATATCTACCATAGTTTTATAGACATAACAAAATACTGTTTTTTTAATGTAATCTTCACGATTTGTAATTTTCTAATACTGAACGGAAGTTATAAGGAATACATTTATCCCTATATTTGTATCCTGACGTTAGTTTCACACTTAGAATCCGACTGATATTACAGATATACAGAAATGATAGGAAATACTACACTAGATTAAATATTATTAAAAAATTAACTTGCCGTAGCAACAAAATCGTAAATAATATATAAATCACACTGTGGAAGGGACATTTTTAAAGTTTTAATTGCTCTCTACTTCAATTCGAATTTTTGTCTAGCTTTTCTGCAAGTACTGTCACAATATTTATACAACTGATTTTTCATGCAAATAGGATTGATGTTGATTATGGGCACTTCTTGGTACTTCCAAATGATTAATAGAGAGCTGACCGCCAGCGCCATATACTTTCTAAATTTTATTCTTGATCTATTTACTATTTTTACTTGCCTCGTCTAAAAGACGAAGGAAGTATTGTAATCACGAAAAAATCACCTTTCCAGATATCTTCAGATCTTCACGTTTCAGGGTCCCTAGATAACGAAAAACAGGTTTTCTCAATTCCGTCTGTCTGTATGTCTGCCTGTTGGCGATTTAACTCAAAAACTATTTGTTGGAGGAAGACGATACTTTGCATGCATATTATATGTCTACCTGGCATAAAACCGATAAACTTTCGAAGAAATATATACAGGGTGAGCACCTGATAAAAATAATCTTTGGTTAGTTTGGCTTTAAACGGATGTAAGTAATAACTTGCACATAGCGTAGGCTTTGTCATTAGCGAAAATTTGACCTAAGAGATGCAGGGTAAACATCGCAAAGGGGCGAGAATAGTATGATGCTTTATAACCCAGCAAAAACTCATCCATTTAGAGCACGCCCGTGGTTTAGTTAGTTTAGCGGCGGAACGCGGAGTACGAATTCCAGCAGACTACATTTTTACTTCCCTCATCTAAAAGACGAAGAAACTTTTTATTTGCAAAAGATAAAAGTAATAATTTGTACATAGACCGGGCTTTATCAATGACGAAAATGAGACCTAGCAGATACAGGGTAAACATCACAAATGGAAGAGAATAGATTGGTGCTTTATGACGCATTAGAAACTAGTCCAAATGAAACACGCACGTGGCTCAGTTATCCTAGCGGCGGACAATAAGATGACTCGAAATATTCACCTTCAAGCACGGAGTTCGTATCACAGAGGACTACATTTTTTGAAAGTTGATCAATTTCGGGCGAGCGAAGTTCCGTGTAAACTCTTTTGCAGTTTTTCTCTATTCCATTTTCTTTAGTAAATGTACAGTAGACTGTAGGCAATCCAGCTGCATCCCATTTTTCCCGATTTTCCAATTACGTTTTACAGAAATCCCCTCTGCGTTTTCTTAACATGCCACATAAATAAGTGTTGATTTAATGCTAATAGGTATTTTGTTATAGACACTAGTTGGTCGATGTACAAAACTGATTGTTTTTTTTAAACAAAAACGTAATTGTATTTCCTGAAGGTATATTCTTGAAGTGTGTGTAAATATTGTATGTAGTATTATATCTGTTAGCTAAAATTTGGATTGCAATGTAATTTTTATATGCACTCAGTTTTGTCTGGAAAATAGTTATTTATACAACGAATAGCTAAAGTGTCGCTTTTTTGCACGCGTGAGAAGTGCAAAAAGAAGCTTTAGATATGAGTTGTATAGGTACATAGTTTTGTAGAATACCACATATTTATGCTAAAAGAGATTACAAAACGTCAACGTCATTTCAAATTGAACCATGTTAGGTATGCTTTCAT
>CALNHX010003864.1:0-139923 GCA_940337035.1 Agriotes lineatus | reverse complement strand
AAGTAACTGTAAAAATCTGAGGAAAATATTGGGACTAATACCCTCCGAAACTAAGGTTGTGAGAGCTCCACAAATTCCACGGTGATAATGACTAGCTATTCCATGCGTTCAAAAAGAAATTACATAAGGGTTGGCCATGGTAAGCAAAACTAATGTCAACAGCAAGCTTTAGAGGCAGCAAACTTTAGAATTTCATAGCAGATTATATCGTGTGTTCCTAAAAAACTCATTTAGGATACGCCTTGGAAAGAAAGATAACAAATCTAGTCATGTCTTAACTTATGTCAGTATGTGAATGTCAGTTGCATTTGGGTTAGGAAAACATGTGTCACTGTGACAGGCGAAAGTTTATACTACATTAAGTTTAGTTGTATTAGGCAATAAGAAAAATAAGATTATATTTACACAACAACGAGTGTATTAATCATAATAGCTCAAGATCAAGATGTAATTTAGTTCTCTCTAACTTATGGTAGTTCATTTGCTTCAATATGTAAGTACTATATCAAGTTATGGAAAATTTCAATTTGATCATGGCATGCTGCAAGTGATTTTTTACGTTAATATAAACTTATGACAACCACAACAATGACAGTTAATGAATTCTAAAGCTTGTTGTGTACATAATTTTTAGTTTCCATGGCCAACCCTTATGTAATTTCTTTTTAACACACAATATATATACTATAGTATCGATCATTATAGAAGATTAACATCGTAGAGAGAAGACAAAGCCGTTTACCTCAGAATATCTACTTTTATCGCATACAGCATTCTGAAAAGAAAGTTCGTTACCTATTAGCAAGGTAGTTCATTTGTGAGGAGGTATTGATATTTAGCTATATAACTAAACTAACTAAAATAATGAATGAAGGTATGCTGAATATTTTGGAATACACATGTCCATTTGTCCATCCTATGCCATCATAAAATATTATAGAGTTTAAAAGAGGAAGAGTTTATATGTAAGAGTGTAAGGCGATCACACCTAAAAAATATACTCACAACTACTACCAGATCCTTCAGTTAGGTTGAAATGTATTGCAGACACAGTGGAAATTTGCTATAAACAGGCTTTTTATTATCTAGAATAATTTAAATATTACAGAAATTTCAGCAAAATATATTTTAAAATGTTTAAACGCTGATCAAAAATTAAGTAAACTAACTATATGTATTTAAATGGTCGCTTAAAAAAATTTGGCTGCGCCTTGTGATCCTGAACCCAGATAGTAGTCGATAGAGGAGAAACATTCTACAGTACTACTACCACAGTTGGAGTGAATTTTATTTTTATCAATGATATGAACGAGTAATTTTGGTTAAATGTTGTGATACACATGTCGATTGTACGTTTAACTACATCATGATAAGGTCAGAGATGATATGATTATATATGTTTTGTAAATGATTGAGAGAGATAAGATAGCAATTACACACAATTCATTATAGGCTGTATATTTTCGGCGAAACCCAATTCAACGTGGTGCACCTTTACTTTAATTATTTGGGTGTTGGTAACGATATATACGTATTTCATTCAACCATGTTTAATTTGTCTTTGAAGTAAAAGTGTAGTTTTTAGTTTCTTTATATGTTTTAGTTTTTCTTTGATTTTGTTTGAAATTGTTCATTGTCCATAATGTAAAAGTATGCTTTTTGAATAAATAACTCTTTACTTTTACTACAAATTTAATGCGGCGATATTTTTATTATGGAGTTTATTTCCACGACTATTTAATGTTCTACAGATTATTTATTTGATTTTTTTTCTCTGTATTATATCTCCAAAGCCAATCTCAATGCCAAGCAATTTTAATGTCTAAGATGTTCGGCCTTCATATTTGAAATAGTGTTGTTAAGCAACGTTTATGTTGGTAATATTATTGACCATTCTTGTGTAATTTACTTATAAACAATTGCACTTAAATTTATTAATTAAATTGACCTTAATTTTGTGATGCTGTACCTGTAATATTTTCTGAATGCCATAAAAATATATCATGGAGACAAAAAGTGATTATTCATAAAAAAAACTGTTATAAATGCTAGAATATATTAAACATATTATGTATTTGCTAACAATAGTTGTAAGGGTTTTTTTTTAAATTTTACGTTGGCATTTTAAGTTATTCCTTGGAATATAATGCCTTCAACAGCGTCTTCCACTAAGCAGATGGCCATACATACAATCTTGTTCTTTTTCTCGTCTTGTACGAACAATTCCATCGGATCTGGATTTAAACGATTGGAAATATACAATGCTGTTCCATAAAAAATATACCCGGCTTTAATATCCTCAGTGGCACGATAGAATAAAGCCTTCGTCATATTCGTTTTGTCATCATCGGGGGCAAATTCAAACCTGTTCCCTTCTTCTATAAAATTCATAACTCGATGCATTTCGGGAGAATTCGATTGTTAAGATTGACAACCCAGCTGATAAGCGAACAGAACGCTGAGTTCGAGTTTGACGGCACACTTTCGCCTGCCACCTCGAAGCATGAGGTGTAGTGAGTTCTGTTGGTGTTCTTTTGGGACCTGACGGCCACAATTAATTCTAAGATCATCCAGGCCGGAAGCAGCTCCAGTTTTTTAAAGCAATGGAACCGTTATCTTCGCCTTTCGGGTTAATGTGCCAGCTATAACATTTACGCTGTACGTGTTCTTTGGGCCGTTATCTAACGCCCACTCTCGATGTATTGCTATGAACGCCCATACGCCCTCTGACGAAGGCAATTTTTCTCCGCCGAAAATAAGCCAGAACGTCGGAGATGGCTTCAAGTGCCTCTTATTTACGCAGTGCGGTGCGCTGAATTTAGACCAGTTGACTACATACGCTGTCAGTACCAGTGCATGCTCCCTTCTAGGTTAGGTACATAACGGAATTTTTGTATTCGTATTAGGCGTATTTTGCCTGCGTCATAACGCGACGTTTAAGTACAAAGGCCTTTGGGATTTATCACGCTCGGTATAAGATAAAAGTTTAGCGTTTTTGATCAGCGATAGCTGCCTTCAATAAGGGTTTCTGCAAGAAATTAGTTTGCCGCGTGTGCTAGGACCTGCAAGTAGTTGCTTGCACCTTGATTGATCACGTTGTTAAGAGTTTTAAAGTCAGTTATTTAATTGTGTATTTTGCCAAATTAACTTGCAATGTGGTCATACCCAGCATAGTTTTTTTATTGATTAATGCATCTTGCTCGGCGTTTGCATTGCACCCCGGTGGTTTTATAACCTTTTTGTATTATTTGCTTTGGCTTCGGCAGCTACGAGCCTAGTTTTACCTATGCATAAAGCCAAGAACAACGAAAAGTAGGTGCGTTTTGGATTCCACTATTATCTAGATTTGTATTTTTTGTAGTGGTTAACGACTGGCGCCTGACTTGTGTTTCCAAATTACTCCATGCATTTTCTTTAGCTTAAGAACCGCCGCCTAGTCATTCACGCCAATAATCATCGAGAGCTTGTGCTTGCCAGGGTTGTAGTCGCCTTTTGTTTAATGGTGATACACAGTAAGAAAAGGTGTTACATGTATAAGGTGAGAGTATGGGCATATCTTCTATATATGGTATCTAGATTCTAGATATCATTACTGCAGTTCAAAGAAAAAAAGGAGAGGCTAAAAATATATTTAAGTCGACCATTAAAAACATGTAGCTCACAGTAAATCTAGAACACTCATTCTAAACTAAATGTTCTCAACCTTGACTTACTAATACAATAGAATAAAATCGCTGTTGACTGGTGCATTTACTGAAAAGAAATATAAATAAAGTACAGCCCTTGCACACTGAGAAATCATCAAATCGTATTAATGCATATCTGGCTTATAAATCTTTGAAACCACCGAATCAAACAAAATGTACGGTGCCCCATCGTAAAGTAAAAAAAATAAATTACTGCAATTATTCCAGAAAGAAATCCAATGTAAGAAGAAACAAACAACCATCGTTTACGGTAAGCAAGCATTAATCACGTTACCCTATTTAAAGGAAATTAAAAATAGTCTGGTAGCTCTCAACATTAAAACAGCTAATATTTTAGCAGACTTGTAGAGATGGCTTTCTAGTGAATTGAAAATCATGCAAGACGTGGTCTGTATTAAATTAATTAGATTTAGATTTTTTAGGTGTGGAACAATGAAAATGCTGTTCTACAATCTAGTCTAGTCGTACAATGGTTGCATGAAAGAGAAAAAATGAAAAACTACTTTGAAATCACTACATTAAATAAAACGCAAGTTCAATTTTGAGAAGGGAAACGCATCAGTCAGGAAACAAAAATAAGCGGAACAGACTTATTCTAGAAATAGCCCCTTATAAAACATGAAGAAAAACCGCGTCAACGACCTTAGAGACACTAAACAGTTAAGTAGCCGTTATAATAATAATTTAGTAATCAAAACCGTTGTCTAAGCTATTAATTAATTATTTCTTTGTTTACATTTTTTATTACGAACGTTTAACTTCTAGTTTAATAACAGTTAAAAAATCTGGTGCTAGAAATAAGCTAATTTTATAATTCTTTTATTCTATTTGTAATCTATGATATTCATTTGTAGATTACTGTCCCTAAGATTGTACGTCTTGCCTGACAAATGCCTATATTTGCTTTTCCAAATATTTCTTAATAGTACTATCTACCAAGTACCATGTTGCTTTTATATACCTTTTACAGAAAAATCCGATGTTCGGGCTCTTGCTTAACAAACATCTTATTCCTCATTTTTTGTTTCCAAAAAATTATCACTTAATACTAGAAAGAAGAAATTTCTGCCAACTGTTTGTTTTGGAACACGACAGCTCATCATCAGTTGCAAGTTATCTTTCCTTAAACCGATTTTTACCTGCTGCAAGAAGATGAAGTTACAGGGCCGTAGGAAGCTTGTTCACGCGCATTCGTCCCAATGGTTGCCAAATAAACGACGAACGCATTGACCCAATGTGTAGGAGCGTTGTCGTGGTGTAGATTTTGTGTTAAGCCATGATTTTAGATGGAAAGTTTTGAGCTGCTGCAGAACGGGAGATGGGCACTGCAAGTACCATTTAAATATTGTAGAAGGCAATGGCACTACTCTATGTACTGCTTAGCAGCGTGTTCAGGGTGGAGGTTATAGTGGACTGTATGATTTTAATTTGGACAATTACAGGATACGTCTTAGAGGTGCAGGAATTAAAAAGGGTTGCAAACCAACGGTCTTGGGCAGTCTCACACAAGATAATGTAATAATAGACTTGTTTCCGTTGGAGCAGAGGTTTGGGGAATACAGAAACAGATGTCAAAACTGTATTGTTTATTGACTAGAAAAGTTCCAATTTATATACATAAAACTATGACGTAAGTTACAAGGTTCAGTTTATTTCCCCCAGTTCAGCTCGCATTTGCACTTGCTTGTTTAATTTCATAACAAACAGTGATAGCAAGTTTGCATAATTGCAGTTTGTTTACCGAGTTATTCGACTAATGCTGACAGAAACGCTGACCGCTTTGTTCTACATTTCCGCATGTAACAGCCAGCTTACGAAATGTATGCATTTTTGATTTTAAAAGTTAAAATTATGTTTTGGTTTCTAAACAAACGACTGTCATCTACGTCTCCAACACCACACACTTAAGAACTCACCCTGCTCTGAAGAACACGACAATTATACCCTTTTCACTGCTGGTGATCTTCTGATTGTGGCTGAGGTTGTTCCTTCTTTGAAAACCTACACTTTGTTATATGATTTCGTGGGGTGTCGTAGTATGCAAGTCACGTTTTATCGCTTATCAAGATGCTATTGACGATACCAGAAGTTTCACTCTCAAACAACTGCCTCATTTGCACTTTCGTCAGTGAATGTAGAACCCGGATGGAACAAACCTAATTCAGGTGGTCAAAGGGAATCGCGTGCACTGCATGTGAAGGAATAACCAAGGTCTCTTCTACCTGTCGATATGTCAACCATCTCTTTTGTTGTAATTTTCTTATCAGTGAGGGAGGAAAAATGCCATTTTGAGCTCCGGTCATCCTGAAGACTCTGAAACTCCCGATACTACCTAAATAGAGTACTGCGATGAGTATAATCAGATTCTTGCGCAGAAGTTATTTTTTATTTTCTCTAGGCATGGCTGTACCCCATCGCTCGAGTAAAGTTGTAGCGTAAAACTGTATGGTACTCATTTTTCGTCCACAATAACATAGGTCGATGTTTTCAGCTCGAACGTTCCAGGCAATAGGTGCATACTCTTTTGTTTGCAGATACAGTTTTGCACAAGTCATCACGCCCACTGTCTCTTAGCCCCTGGTTGCACTACTACATTGAAAAACTTTTCTAGTGTTCTTTGTGCAGAAATTTAAAGTGATTATGAGTCAATATAATATAATTTTGTTTAATCAAGTCTTGTTTCTGTATTAGGGGCAATACTTCATGAACCATTTTCCTGTTATTCAATTTTGAGGTTACATTGTCAATATTATTATTATTTCGATATCCAGTTTACGTTGCCTCTTTGAATAAGTTATTTAAATACATTTCGGGTATAGGGTATATTTTTAGTTTTAACGCATTTACCTTCTAATAACATTCTGGTAGATGTGCCACAATTCTACGTAAATCTGAAGTATCGTTACCATCTTACTAGTTGCTTAAAAAGTGACCTGTACATCACAAGTATACTAACACAAAATGCGTTGACATAATGTTTAATGATAGACCAATCGACTTCAATAACAGACATTTTTTTGCCAAAGTGACTGCTGATAGGAGTTTGTACCACCCTTAAACAAGGGTAGCAGATCCCTAGCTATCTATAACCCTCGGCAGAATATGGCGTGAATAAGGACCAGGCAGCGGTTCTTAAGTTTACAAAGAAACTTCATAAACTTTATACAAACGGGCGCCAGTCGTTATACACAACATAAACACAAATCCAGCTATTAGATCAAATCAGCACCTACCTTGTAAACCTCTTACTTCAATCTAAATCTGAAAAGAACACGAGCAGGTTCATGAAGGGTCGTTGTATAAATAAACAACAGAAAATATATCAGAAATGGTAAAAATAATTTAATATTCATCAACAACAGTGTAACAATTATCAAATGTAATTATAGAAGCAGTATTCACAAACAACTTATGTAAAACTTGGCGCTCTGCTGCGCAAATATAAATGAATAAGTTTGTAGTCAAACTAAATGAAACAGTCAAATAATTAATATAATTGTTATTAAAATTCAAAACATTACACGCAAATTAAATTTGCCGATGCCAACATTATATTGCGATAACGCAGGCATTCCTTGGTCGAAAATGCTTAATACGGCCTTGCGGACTTGGTTACGGCCTTCTGGATTTAGTTACGGTCTTGCGAACTTAGTTACGGGCTTGGGGAGATAGTTGCCTGCTAGCGGACTTAGTTACTGGCTTGCGGACTTGGTTACGACCTGGCGGACTTAGTTACGGGCTACTGGAAGCGACCTTGGCTCGGGAGAACGTGCATGAATTGTGCGCTCAGCGAGTGACAATGGGACCATTCCGCAGGAAGGCTTAATTACCACTTGATTACTGCAGAAACTAATTAACATAAAAGAGCTTACCTTCAGTTGGAGAGCAGGCCTAACGAATTGTACGCGACGCTTCTTGGAGCGTGCGCAGCATTCCCATGAAACAAAATTGCAGTAAAAATTCAAAGCCTACTTCAGGAATCAGGAGTATAAAATTCCTATTATAGATCTCGGTGGACCCCACGGCTCATCCGCCTCAGCGTAAGGCTGGTATCCAAAAGAAAGTAACTCAAAATCTTAAATTCAGGTAAGCTCTTATCCAACGTTGCGTGTTTTGAAACCATAAAGTTTCTTTGCGCGGCGTTCGAAAGAAAGAGGTGCGAGCGTGTCTATTAGAATTAGAGACTCGGAATCTAAATCAAAGGCGCACTTTACAAGGAATGCCAAAATAAAACGGGGCGTTACAAGTTAGGAACACTTTTGTCGTTCTTGCTCAGCATTTCCACATTAATTCTGAATGCAAACTTCATCGACGAGCAATATAGTATACGAATCTACAAAAATTGAGTACTAACATGTATTCGTGATTAAAAGAAACGTAATTTTAGGACTACTTGTTCTGTCTGTATGTATTTTTTTTTCATTTTAACATCAATGCATTTTCATAGTCCTAACATATTAGTACAAATCAATCTCGTGAGGCTGCTCCCAAACAACATCGAACGCAAAGACTTTTTGTTACGCATAAAATATATGCGATTTTGAAATTGTTTTCATTTGATAATTAATATATTGGGCACGTCTATATAGAGAATATTCGTCAGCATCCTTTAAACGTTTTGCACTCGTGCGTAGATGATCCACTACATTTCTGTTTGCCGTTAAACCTTGTCTATAACTGTAATTTGGCCGTTCTGCTATAGTTACTGGCATCGCATGGGCGTTCGAACGCAACATTACGTCAGTTGAAAGGATTTGCCGCTGTTCCAAACGTTGATTGTTGCTATAACCGGTGTTATGAACCGGTTAACTTATTTTTAAGTATCACTCTAAGTTAGTTTGTGATTTCCGTCAATATAAAACGGTGACTGACAAACTTTCCTGGTTTCTAACCATCTCCAACCACCTCATATAGCATCGCTCATGGCTACCAGAAATGCTATTAATAGCGTTACAGAATATTACGAATAAAGACAAATCTCACAGATATACTTATGTTAAAGTAATATCCGATTTCTTTTTTAATCGTCGTTTTCAAGAATTTTCTTTGAGACTTGCCTTATGAACATACGTAGATGTAGTCTACATCTGAGATTTTAAAGGCATGTACTTTCAGTCTGTACTTATAGAGCTTCTTGCAGTTTTCGTCATTTTAATGTATTAAATCAATCATGCCTGTCAATGTATTTTTATACTAAACCAAATCAATCATAAAATTATTTCAACACTGTTCTTATTCTTCTACTAGGTTCGACTTCTATTTTTTATCATTTTCTTAGCACAGTCGATAACTTTTGTTTAGCCCCTCAACTCTTCATTCATTTCTCGATCATTGAAGATTATTACAATTATCGTTATTTCAGGAGTAGATATATATCTTACGTTGTTTCTTGCGATTCATAGCTCAACAGTGACAGAGAACAATGTTAAATATCTGTACACGTATGTAGGGGGAATGTTTTGCTCTTGAGTCTTACGAATGTAGACCATTCGCCTCTGCTTCTTTCGTTTCTTCCACAGTTGGTTTTCGGTTATCACACAAGTATAGGAACCTGCTGGCCCTGTCCGTCTTGTCATTATCAATATTTCTTCTTTTGTTTTACTTAAGATCTTTATCTTGCGTCGGCCATTTTCAACCGTCTTGACTATGACTTAATATTTAACCTTATATATCATATTATTTAGGCTCGTCTCATATATGTTTTTGTGCAATCTTTTTTGCAGCTTTCTAATGCTATTTGTAATTCAATTTATATAATTGTGAAAGTAACCTGACAAATATATCTACTTTCCATGCTGCTATAACCTCAATGGACGTTAATCTTAGCCCTTACCGCTTTATTGACATCTGCCTGATGCATCTTTGTCCAGGTTTTCTCTGGCTTGCTATTTAGCTTTGTATTGCACTTTTTTTTCCTCTTCTCGAAGTAGAATATCTTCCTTCTTTTGACGGCCTCCTTTGTTCTGTAATGTATCCATGAGATTTTCAACATGCGACGATAGTACCAGAGCTCAAATGACTTCAGAATTTTGATGGTGCTATACGTTAATGTCCATGGTTTAATGCGATAATAAAGTGTAGAGAACACGCGGCATCGCAAAATACGTAATCTGTAGTGCAAGTTAAGGGAAATTTTACATAGGACCTTTTTCATAAGACTAAATACCTTTTTCTATGTGAATGCTTACCTCTCCTGAATGGTTCAACTTCTCGTTTCCATAGTAGCCAAGGTATGTAGTACAATCTACTCGTTGGAGTATTTTCTTTTCAATACGAAATTGTGCATAGATGTTGTTACGCCTACTAATTATCATCATCTTGATTTTCCTCATTTTCACATGGAGTCCGTACCCTTTACTACACAGTCAATAAATGCTTGCGATTTGTCGGCCGGTTTTGACTATAATCATCTGCGTAGCGTTATTATTGACGAATTTCCTCTATCTCGTTCAGCATATCAATAAACAGTATTTTCAGTATTTTACCTTTGTCAAAGTTGGCCCTTCAGTCATGTTAATGCTTTCTAGTCTTAGTAAGGATTTCCTACTATGAGCCTTTTCTACAAGTATATTTCAATGTTTCCAGGATAGATGTCGGACGTTGGAGTTTAACTTTATCGAATGCTTTTTAAAAGTCTTCAAAACAGGAGTAAACATCACAATACACGTACGATCTTTGTATTAGTACCTAAACAGTAAAGAGTGCCTCCCTCCTACCCTTAAAATCCAAACTGGGATTTCCATATATGCTTTTCTATTTAGCTCAATGTTCTGTCAATAAATACTTTCAAAACATGAAACATTAGGCTGGTCATTCTATGTTCCTCGCAGCTATTTGTGTTGCTATTTCTCGGAATGAAATGAATATTGAAACCACCCAATCTTTCCGAATTACCCCTGTTCAGTAGATATGGTTAAATAAATGAATAATCGGGTTTAGGTATTCGTCTTCAACCAATTTCAACACTTCTGCTTGAACCGTGTCTGGTCCAGGAGCCTCGCCATCTTTGAAGAGCTGAATTAGTAATAGGTGAGAATATACACCAAAGTTGGGTATTCTATAATCTCTTCTCAATTCTTCTCCTTTTCTGATGGTGTCATCCAGTTTCCAAATGGCTTTTTCAGTATTATCTGCTAAGTATGATTTCTGCGCTACCTTTATGAGACATGTCGTTTCTTGATTTTTTTGTGCATGTTCAACATACCGTGTTTTCGTTCAAGTTCCTCTCTGTCAGAGCATGTTATTGCTAGCAAATGTGTTTGCCCCTTTTACTTTATTCTTGCTTGCTTTGTGGATTTCTTTGTATTTAAAATTTCGTTTTGGCTTTCTTGAGATTTTCATGAAAGAACTCAATACTCTCTTCCTTGCTTTCAGGGAAAAATTCTCTTGCTGCATATTTTGTGCGTTCGTTGATGATAAACTCTACTCCATTTCGATGTTGTGGGAAACATCTCCAGTGCAGCAGATATTCATCTATTTAACACTGTTCGGTTGGTGGCCATAAGACTTGAGTGTAGGCAAAAACATCTGCCTGAAGTATCTTAATTTCTTATATTGGTTGTTTTTTCTGCTTGGTAGATGCTTCGAATATTCGAAGTACTAATCTTGAATTTCTGTTTGTGGATGTTATTGTATACTGTGCGGAAAATTTTTAATTTGGTAGTGTCTATGGCCATGTAATCGACTTGGTTCTTCATTGTAGCATGTGGACTTATCCACCCCAATTTTCTTTAAGTTTCTAATTGAAACTAGACTTTAAGCAGATAATAACCTAAATATTTTAATTAAAACATGTATATTAAAAACAGAAAGTAATATTTACTAGTTGTAGTTAGTAGTTTTCTGTTCCAGTAGCTGACTAAATAAGTTGGATTTTTACCCTGCGTCTAAGTGCTGTAATTTAGCATTTTAAATACCATTTTTAAAGTAAAATTAGTACATCCTTTCATCAAATGGAATATTGTATAACCAGTTTTAGAAATCGCAGCCATATTTGTGTATTTTTCTCAATATCAAAAAGATATGAAAAACATGAGTAATTATTTTGGCACATATAAAAGCTAAAACTAGAATTGGAAGCACTTGTTTGTTACTTTTTTAGTACGAGATACCAAGTAAGTGTAGGTAAGTATTTGTACGCGTATGTGCTACATTTCGAGTCTGTTATGTCTAGCAATTCTAAAATTAGAATAAATGAAATAATTTGCATCTACTTATGTACAAGATTGAGATTGATGTCTACATGAATTTGAGTGACAATTCAAGACATATCTGGTTATTAACATCTTCATTGCTAGCAGCTGTTTTTTCCCTTTCAATTTGTTTCACACATAAGTATAGATCAACCCGGCATTTTTTTGGTTTTTATTCTTCGTATAAATTTTATACTGAATTTATTCGTAGTTAGGAAAGTCCATATCATATTTGTAATTGTTATAAACATTTTCTAATCTAATCTAATAAAAAATGGGTCCGAATCGTCAGTTTAACTTCAGTATACAGTTACAGTTACTATGTTTTATTATGATGATTAAACTAGTGCTTTTATTATGTGTTGATTAATTAATAAAAAACTAAATAAATTGTACTTTATTGTTGAGTTAAAGATAATAATCAGATAAAAATATGCGTTTTCTTGTTAGCTCTTAACGAGACCAAAACTTCGATTTTCGGGAAAAATCTTGGTTCCATTCCCTTTCGCACACTCTACTGTTAAAAACATAAACAAAACAACGTACACATCCTACTTAAAAAGTATTGGAACCAAAAAAAAAAAATCTGTAAAGGGCTTTACTGAGAACTTCACTTCCAAGTGGGCGTTATGACACTAAACAATTAAAAAATCAAAGAAACTAGGGCTAAAAATATCTTATCGTTCCTGATCATCTTGAAACAATAAAAAAAAAAGACTTGGTAATGTGAATTACATCAGTTTTCAAATAAAAAACCTTACCGGCGATGGAATTCGCACGCTGCCATACGGAACCGTTCGGATCTCTGCGATGCAACTCCATTAGACACAACCTTTGGAGATTTATTCAGATCTTCACGTTTCAGGGCTGTCTGTCTGTGGCGAGTATAACTCAAAAACTATTTGTTGGAGAGAAACGACTTTTGCATGCCAGGAAGGCATATACCTGGAATGAAATCCAGAAAATTTTTGTAAAACGCATGCCGGGTGAGCACCTGGTGTATTGCTGTCTTCTTTGCAATCAACTGTGCCAAAAATAATATATTGTTAACCGTTAATCTGCCTGATCGGAATCCTGCTTGTTTTTTCTCTTCCATATGCCTATATGCTTGTCTCTTTTAATCTTATATTATAAGAGCTGATATGCCTCCGGCCGTCCAGACCGTAAGCACAAGTGGCGCCGGCACACTCAGCATGAAGGGCCTGCATACTACTACCACACGCGCGCTTGCTATATCGGTTTCTATAAGCGCAGGTTTCTGAAAGCGCACATGCCGACCTTAAGCACGTGGCGCCGCCACACGCAGCCAGACGTAGGCTGGCTACGCGCGTTCTAGTACGTTTATACAATCTACTGAAAGTGCTGGTAACAGATAGACCTCTATAATTTGTACACGCATCTCTTGCTCCCTTTTTGTGTATTATGGTTATATGTGCTATTTTAAAGTTGTCAGGCATTTCTGCCCCATTTAAATATTGATTAAACAGGTATGTTATGTTATTAGTAGACAGTCATTTTGTGACGTATATAAGCAGCTCGGCTGAAATGTTTGCCGGTCCTGGACTTTTGTTTCGTTTCAGCTGTTTGATTAGTTTTTCTTTGTTTATGTTAATTTGTCAACCTTGTATACTAACTCTTGGATTTGCTTGTGATTTTTTTATTGATATTGTTAAATTCTGTCAATTTTTTAAGATAAGGTTCTGAAATAGTTCTCCTATTTTTTATCGCTATGTTAGATATATGTGTTAGTTGTCGTTTTTAATGTTTTTGATAGCGTTTCATGCTCCGGTGCATTTTCTTCCTCTTATATTCGTATTTATTGTACTACATATGCTTTCCTAAGTACTATATTTTTCTTTCGTGATTAGTTTCCTAACTTTTACTTCTTGTTTATTTTTTTCTTGTAGATATTTTCTTGGTAAATATCGTAGATAAGTAAGTCTTTACATTTTTATCTTCTCTATATCTTGATTTTACCAATACAGAATCACTCTTCTCCTTTTTCCTAGTTTCCTAGTTCAAATGCCTACAACATTTTTTGCGTGCTTCTTCACCCTATGTATATTTATGTACATCTTTGTATTTAAAATATCTATTTAGAATTTTCCAGAATTTAGTTCATACATAGCTATTATTCCTGTTTCCTGTACTATTATCGTCAAGTGGATTCACCAACCACCTCGTTCCGTTTGATTCTGCCATCTGTAATGGGTCGATTCGTGTCATCTTCCCTATGGTATTTAACCTTGATTATGCCAGTAATAAAACTAAGCCGTATTTTTCATGATGTATCAAGTAGCTTCAAACGCAATGTGTATTCCGTGAGTGCATTTGTGTGCGGCAACACATTTCATTTGCAGACGTTGCAGTTATGAATAACAAAGCAACTGTGGCGTGAAGGACAGAGGAGGGACAGTCGCCCTTGCGTAAGCGACCGGAGCGTTGCGCCAAAACTCAATGGACTATGCATGGGTTAAAGTGCATTAAACAGTGCTTGTGTGGATCTGCGTTAAAAAGCAGTCTACACCTAGTCCATCTCAAGCTGACGGGCCATTTCAAGAGTGAACAATCGCCTTGGAAGCAATACTGAAGAACAAACAGTCGACTCAGCAAGAAGCTGCGAATTCAGCTTCAAAGGAGCACACGAAGCTGGCCCCGGGCTCATATGGCAGAAATACTAAAGCCAGGTTACTTACTATAATTGACTACCTACATTTACTGTAAGAACCAGTGAAAGTGAGGAAACCAGAAGCTTAATAGCGAATGACACAATTTTGCGACACCAGTGAAAGTGCGTGAAGCGGCTACAGCTTGGCGTCACCGCTGAGTCAAGCATTCTTAGTGTGAGCTTAAACGCATGCTATCAGCAAATAGCTAAACGTGCGTGCTGAAAACAACTAGGTCCGGCTCAAGGAATTTGTGGTAGAGAATTACCATTTAGCACGTAGATGTTTAAAACAAGAATAATACATTGTTGATAACGTATAACCTTTTATAGTCTTTAATGTACTTGCATGCATAGGTGTTTCTTTTACAGATTATGTATCTTTTTATGTGAACTGTTTGGTTTTCATTTCTGGTAGTGTTTGCACGCATAATTACAGTATTCCAGGTGACAACTAGTAGGTCAGCCAGAGCAATATTGACCTACCCGTATCCACTTCGTATAGTAGTGAGTTTTGTGCTTCTACGACTGATTAAACTAGCAAACAAAGGGCAATATAACTTCATAATACAGTAGAGTATAGGGATAAATAAGAAGTCGCATTACAGTTTTGGTGTCCAACGTAAGGGCTGAACAAACGTACCATTACACAATTCTACCATTTAAATCTCCTAATAGAACTATTTCCTTATTGTTACCGATCTCAGTTATAATGTTATTTATTTTTTCAAAGAATTCATCTTTCGCGTTGGCCGGCGCGTCGTAAATTAACCCCTATTATGGTAACACAGTTTCCATAAATTGCCATATTTACTTTGATTATACTCTTCTTCTGGGTTTCTGTTCTTAAGGAACTACACTATATAAATGAATATGTACGAGTGTTGTAAATATTCCAGTGACAACTGAGTTATTAAATGTCAATAACAAAACAACCATTAAAATCGATATATAGATCGCTAATTGAGTTCATTCCGAGCGCAGATGAGGTTGAGTGATCTCCTCTGTAGAAGTGCCCAAAAGAATAATCTCATAGTGCAGCACTCCAAATAATATATACAAAATTTTAGGAAAGATCCTGGATCAAAATCAAGGATATGCATCCTTATGACTACGATTTATTCCCTAAAATAAAATAACCCCTCAGAGATGTACGATATTAGAATATTCAAAAGGTACTCCGGGCAGTAGGGCGCTTTATTTTTAATATCACTGCACAGCACTTGGCTGATGAAATTTACAGCTTTCCACAAATTTGGAGTCATGGCAGAGACTACATTGAATAAATGTCAAAATGTACTGTATTACAATTTAATAGAGATTTTTTTTATAATATAGATGTTGCCATTACTTCATTTACAACCCTCGAATGATCCTATTTCAGTTACTCCGTACCCTTTTTCTTGGTTTCCCAGCGATGTCTACTTTAATTTGTTCTATTTCTTTTAAAACTTCTGCCATTTTATTTCTAGCTCCCTCAACATTCCAGGTAGCTACATGCATTACCCTTTTTCGTTGCCTTTGTCGTCTTAAATTTGAACCATCCGCCTCTTTCCAACGCTTGCCGAAAAGATATTTAGCTTTTTAAAATCATTTTTTTACATGAATGTAGGGTGCTGGCCCATTTTGCTGGGATTTGGTTTTAGGTTTTCTTCCCCTAGACTGATCGTTTTTCAGGACTTCTGATATCAGCCTTCCCTGTTTTTATTTCTGTTCATTTACCTTCTTAACCATTGGGGCTTACTTCATCTGCTTTTGAAGCTGTTGGCCGGGTATCATCCTTTCACGATTGTATATTTAGCCGTACTGGCCAGACCGGCTGGGGACTGATTGAAGATGAGAGAAGAGAAGTAGGATATAATTTTCTTCGTTTCGGTGTGAAAGATATCATGAGCTCGCGTGAGTAAGATTGCTAGATCTCTTCATCAGAAACATGACGGAGTGTCTACCCGCTACTTGAGATAAAAAATATAAACGTATTTGCCTTCGAAGAAGGAACATTCAGAGAGCAATAAACAATATTCGAGGGGGAATAAACCTATGCATTCAGGAAAATGTGAACATCTGATGAAAACTGACAACCATTTTAAACAAACAGACTCTATACAATTCATAAATGTTTCGTTCATTTGTTAATTAATTTATTAATAATTTAATTTATCTGCTGTTAACATCTGCTATTTTTTATTTTTGTTTCTGTTATATGTAGTTGTGTGTTGAAGAAAACCCCGCTTGCTTGTAATGGCTTTCAATTGATTGTACTGTTAACACACTTACTTCCCATTCCCAAATCGCTTTTGCAAGTGCTGAAATCGCGCTGAATTTTGAATCCCACGGCCTTCTATGTATTTTAATTTGCAAATTGATGTAATTCGCATTACAAAGTGTTTCTTTTTATTATTCAGATATTATTAGAAACGTTAAAATATGTTTTTCCCTAGTTTTCCTTAATTTTATTTTAGTGTCCTAGTACAGATTATTACTTAGTATCTAAGCCTAGAATCTTGCTTCAATTCAACCGACTTTGTATTTCTTACCGTCTCAAAGATCCCAATCGCGAGCCTTGAAAGTGAATTATCGTGTTGATATATTCTTGCAGAATAATGTAGTATTCTTTAAGATTTTATATATGTACCTACTTAGTTCCGTACATTGGTCTTGTAATTTATCTCTACCTTATATTTAATATCTGTCATTTATGCACAATTGTAAGTTTGCTTTTAGGGTAACTAAAAATTTTTACTATCTCAATTTGTGTTTTGGCCATATTCCGGTTCTTATTGTACGATCAGTTCCGATATCGATACTTATCAATACCGCAAATATTTAAAATTATTGCTCACTATAAATCACCATTTAGAAATTATTACAAAAATTAATAGAACCTAGGCCAAGCTCCTTCATGGGGTGTTAGTGCCTCACCATTATTATTATTATCATCAATATAAATAGGTGTATAAACTATTTTGTTTATAGCAGCAACTGTACAGTTAGTTTTATACAGCGAAACACATAAATGTGCATTTTCTCAAAATTTCCGTGTTGGAAACACGTTGAACTAGTCTAATCGGCAAAGTATTTCGTCGTATGGTGATTTGTATGCAGCATTTGTAATTGTTATAAACATTTTCTAATCTAATCTAATAAAAAATGGGTCCGAATCGTCAGTTTAACTTCAGTATACAGTTACAGTTACTATGTTTTATTATGATGATTAAACTAGTGCTTTTATTATGTGTTGATTAATTAATAAAAAACTAAATAAATTGTACTTTATTGTTGAGTTAAAGATAATAATCAGATAAAAATATGCGTTTTCTTGTTAGCTCTTAACGAGACCAAAACTTCGATTTTCGGGAAAAATCTTGGTTCCATTCCCTTTCGCACACTCTACTGTTAAAAACATAAACAAAACAACGTACACATCCTACTTAAAAAGTATTGGAACCAAAAAAAAAAAATCTGTAAAGGGCTTTACTGAGAACTTCACTTCCAAGTGGGCGTTATGACACTAAACAATTAAAAAATCAAAGAAACTAGGGCTAAAAATATCTTATCGTTCCTGATCATCTTGAAACAATAAAAAAAAAAGACTTGGTAATGTGAATTACATCAGTTTTCAAATAAAAAACCTTACCGGCGATGGAATTCGCACGCTGCCATACGGAACCGTTCGGATCTCTGCGATGCAACTCCATTAGACACAACCTTTGGAGATTTATTCAGGTCTTCACGTTTCAGGGCAACTGTGGCGTGAAGGACAGAGGAGGGACAGTCGCCCTTGCGTAAGCGACCGGAGCGTTGCGCCAAAACTCAATGGACTATGCATGGGTTAAAGTGCATTAAACAGTGCTTGTGTGGATCTGCGTTAAAAAGCAGTCTACACCTAGTCCATCTCAAGCTGACGGGCCATTTCAAGAGTGAACAATCGCCTTGGAAGCAATACTGAAGAACAAACAGTCGACTCAGCAAGAAGCTGCGAATTCAGCTTCAAAGGAGCACACGAAGCTGGCCCCGGGCTCATATGGCAGAAATACTAAAGCCAGGTTACTTACTATAATTGACTACCTACATTTACTGTAAGAACCAGTGAAAGTGAGGAAACCAGAAGCTTAATAGCGAATGACACAATTTTGCGACACCAGTGAAAGTGCGTGAAGCGGCTACAGCTTGGCGTCACCGCTGAGTCAAGCATTCTTAGTGTGAGCTTAAACGCATGCTATCAGCAAATAGCTAAACGTGCGTGCTGAAAACAACTAGGTCCGGCTCAAGGAATTTGTGGTAGAGAATTACCATTTAGCACGTAGATGTTTAAAACAAGAATAATACATTGTTGATAACGTATAACCTTTTATAGTCTTTAATGTACTTGCATGCATAGGTGTTTCTTTTACAGATTATGTATCTTTTTATGTGAACTGTTTGGTTTTCATTTCTGGTAGTGTTTGCACGCATAATTACAGTATTCCAGGTGACAACTAGTAGGTCAGCCAGAGCAATATTGACCTACCCGTATCCACTTCGTATAGTAGTGAGTTTTGTGCTTCTACGACTGATTAAACTAGCAAACAAAGGGCAATATAACTTCATAATACAGTAGAGTATAGGGATAAATAAGAAGTCGCATTACAGTTTTGGTGTCCAACGTAAGGGCTGAACAAACGTACCATTACACAATTCTACCATTTAAATCTCCTAATAGAACTATTTCCTTATTGTTACCGATCTCAGTTATAATGTTATTTATTTTTTCAAAGAATTCATCTTTCGCGTTGGCCGGCGCGTCGTAAATTAACCCCTATTATGGTAACACAGTTTCCATAAATTGCCATATTTACTTTGATTATACTCTTCTTCTGGGTTTCTGTTCTTAAGGA
The DNA here is from genome assembly GCA_940337035.1 of Agriotes lineatus. Lineage (NCBI taxonomy): Eukaryota > Metazoa > Arthropoda > Insecta > Coleoptera > Elateridae > Agriotes > Agriotes lineatus. The sequence continues at coordinate 120,482 of CALNHX010003864.1, read as the reverse complement.
ACTACACTATATAAATGAATATGTACGAGTGTTGTAAATATTCCAGTGACAACTGAGTTATTAAATGTCAATAACAAAACAACCATTAAAATCGATATATAGATCGCTAATTGAGTTCATTCCGAGCGCAGATGAGGTTGAGTGATCTCCTCTGTAGAAGTGCCCAAAAGAATAATCTCATAGTGCAGCACTCCAAATAATATATACAAAATTTTAGGAAAGATCCTGGATCAAAATCAAGGATATGCATCCTTATGACTACGATTTATTCCCTAAAATAAAATAACCCCTCAGAGATGTACGATATTAGAATATTCAAAAGGTACTCCGGGCAGTAGGGCGCTTTATTTTTAATATCACTGCACAGCACTTGGCTGATGAAATTTACAGCTTTCCACAAATTTGGAGTCATGGCAGAGACTACATTGAATAAATGTCAAAATGTACTGTATTACAATTTAATAGAGATTTTTTTTATAATATAGATGTTGCCATTACTTCATTTACAACCCTCGAATGATCCTATTTCAGTTACTCCGTACCCTTTTTCTTGGTTTCCCAGCGATGTCTACTTTAATTTGTTCTATTTCTTTTAAAACTTCTGCCATTTTATTTCTAGCTCCCTCAACATTCCAGGTAGCTACATGCATTACCCTTTTTCGTTGCCTTTGTCGTCTTAAATTTGAACCATCCGCCTCTTTCCAACGCTTGCCGAAAAGATATTTAGCTTTTTAAAATCATTTTTTTACATGAATGTAGGGTGCTGGCCCATTTTGCTGGGATTTGGTTTTAGGTTTTCTTCCCCTAGACTGATCGTTTTTCAGGACTTCTGATATCAGCCTTCCCTGTTTTTATTTCTGTTCATTTACCTTCTTAACCATTGGGGCTTACTTCATCTGCTTTTGAAGCTGTTGGCCGGGTATCATCCTTTCACGATTGTATATTTAGCCGTACTGGCCAGACCGGCTGGGGACTGATTGAAGATGAGAGAAGAGAAGTAGGATATAATTTTCTTCGTTTCGGTGTGAAAGATATCATGAGCTCGCGTGAGTAAGATTGCTAGATCTCTTCATCAGAAACATGACGGAGTGTCTACCCGCTACTTGAGATAAAAAATATAAACGTATTTGCCTTCGAAGAAGGAACATTCAGAGAGCAATAAACAATATTCGAGGGGGAATAAACCTATGCATTCAGGAAAATGTGAACATCTGATGAAAACTGACAACCATTTTAAACAAACAGACTCTATACAATTCATAAATGTTTCGTTCATTTGTTAATTAATTTATTAATAATTTAATTTATCTGCTGTTAACATCTGCTATTTTTTATTTTTGTTTCTGTTATATGTAGTTGTGTGTTGAAGAAAACCCCGCTTGCTTGTAATGGCTTTCAATTGATTGTACTGTTAACACACTTACTTCCCATTCCCAAATCGCTTTTGCAAGTGCTGAAATCGCGCTGAATTTTGAATCCCACGGCCTTCTATGTATTTTAATTTGCAAATTGATGTAATTCGCATTACAAAGTGTTTCTTTTTATTATTCAGATATTATTAGAAACGTTAAAATATGTTTTTCCCTAGTTTTCCTTAATTTTATTTTAGTGTCCTAGTACAGATTATTACTTAGTATCTAAGCCTAGAATCTTGCTTCAATTCAACCGACTTTGTATTTCTTACCGTCTCAAAGATCCCAATCGCGAGCCTTGAAAGTGAATTATCGTGTTGATATATTCTTGCAGAATAATGTAGTATTCTTTAAGATTTTATATATGTACCTACTTAGTTCCGTACATTGGTCTTGTAATTTATCTCTACCTTATATTTAATATCTGTCATTTATGCACAATTGTAAGTTTGCTTTTAGGGTAACTAAAAATTTTTACTATCTCAATTTGTGTTTTGGCCATATTCCGGTTCTTATTGTACGATCAGTTCCGATATCGATACTTATCAATACCGCAAATATTTAAAATTATTGCTCACTATAAATCACCATTTAGAAATTATTACAAAAATTAATAGAACCTAGGCCAAGCTCCTTCATGGGGTGTTAGTGCCTCACCATTATTATTATTATCATCAATATAAATAGGTGTATAAACTATTTTGTTTATAGCAGCAACTGTACAGTTAGTTTTATACAGCGAAACACATAAATGTGCATTTTCTCAAAATTTCCGTGTTGGAAACACGTTGAACTAGTCTAATCGGCAAAGTATTTCGTCGTATGGTGATTTGTATGCAGCATATGGTGTGGTGCCATTTGATTTATAAGTGACAAGAATATCTAAGAAGAGAATAATATTTTCCTCCCCTTTCATCCTAACTTGTGTATTAGCATATATATAGAATTAGATGTTCTATAAATATCTCCGATGTCTGGCGTCTACATATTTGAACCAACATTTTACTGTAACGCGAGACTGTTGTTAAGCCTTGGTCTAAAAGTCCATCTATATAAATGTAAACTAATGTCCGTTATAAATAAATAAATATAGCCTATTATTATAGCAGTATTATACATTTGCAGTAAAAAGTAATAGAAATGCGGTTTAGTTATTTATACAGAATTCGTAATTTGTGATAATGGTTTTAAATAGCCTATAGGATGGAAACTAGTTGATATCTGGTAGTCAATTTTATGTAGTTTTGGTATTTATTTTGTGCAACTTATGTTGCTATAGTGAGTTTTTCGTTAAATAGATGTGTGTTCGCTGTTAAGAAGTTTATTCAAACACAGGGCATTATGCAAACGAAAAGATATTCTAGACGTGAATCTCACATTTCAGACATGAAAATGGAAGTATACCGAAACAGGCATTTTGAATTGAGTTAACCAGTTTCATGTGAATAAAACGATGAATATTCCGAGAGGTATAGTCTCGTATAGGAACTGACAAACGTAACAAAATATGTTTATTACTCAAATCTCACACAATAATTGGTGAGATACCAGTTAGCTACTTATCAAGATATCGGTAGAGTGTCATAAGTTCAATCAAAGGACCAAAGTTTATAGTACTAACAATTACTTAATGGGCGCCAGGCTCTTTAAAATATTTTCAACTTTTAAATACCACGATAGAGCCCCTCAAAGTATTTGTTACCACAATAATAAATAATAAATTGTAACCTCAATAATTTCATGTAGAATGTCAAAGCATATGCATAATAGTAATTAAATAAATGATTTACCTAATGTAAATAATTATACCTATAATAAATTGTAATATGTCAAAATTTAGAATAAATTGAATAACTTTACGTGAGAATTCCCATATATATTTTAGATATGTAATAATGCTTAAACGTTTCCTGTCGGTAAACTTTATTACAAATTTGTTCATAAAGTTATATTTATTTTAAATTGTAAATGTAGAATTTGTATATTCAACTGTCAAAATATTTCTCACCTTGACACACTAGTTTTTCCAGTTCGCCTGAACTTCTGTTACAATTCCGGAACTAGTGATAAATCTGCTCTTGCAAAAATGTACAGCAACCATCAATTGACACAATCACCAGCAACGACAAATAGAACGAACAGAATACCAACTTATTCTAATCACAGAAAATTTCTCACAAAAAATACTTCTTCTATTGTATTCGACTGCTATAAAAAGCTGTAGAGAAATATATGTTATAGAACTTTAACAACAATTTGTACTATTCTTACCTCTCAGTATACCATTTTGGGCTATTAAATTTTAATAAATATTACATGCCTCGCAGGAAAACCTTTAACGACTCAGTGTGCATAAAACCAACAAAATGGGAACTCAGCCGTTAGCAATAATTTGCTAAGATAGCGTCTTTGCACACGAATGTTTATTGTTGTTATTTTTCAATTCGCATGTCTCTTGTATCACTATGGAAACGAAATAAATTGCCAAACTCGTTAAAACTCCCAAACATACGTAAATATTAACCAGAAATAAAAAAACCCTAACACTTATTGAATTGTCAAACATACAGGTTACAAATATACTTATAGTAAAGTTCAAGGCGCTTCATTCCATACGGAGGAATATGCCCCGAAACGCGGTGGGTCAGGGTCACTGAAATATCTCTTTCCGAAACTCAGTCATCTGGTACACCGTTAACGGCGTACTTTGTGATGTGGTCAACATCGCGCCTTTGACGACTGCCTTACTTTCCCTACTTCTATATACTATGTAATTATACATTGGTTGCCTAATGATAAGATGTAAAATTTCTATTATTTAATTTTCAAACGTTACAGTATGTTTCCTGGTCGATTAATTTTACATTTTGGTCGGCCGGCCAGCCAGATCTCCTGGCTTAAGTGCTCCACACTTTTTTCTAATGGGACAAGAAAAGGAAAAAACTTAAAATAAAAGCTCTAAAGCCTTGGCCATAACTTAGATTTCTTACAAAAAAGCAAACTAAGTTTAAAATCGTTATATTTTCTAAAAGATTAACTTCCCAAAATACATCTAATCGAAATAGTTTTGAGGTCATACTATCCATGTATAGGTTAGATATTTATACAATTAACGATTTGGGTAAGCAAATGTAGTGGGAGCTGCAGGGTCCGGCAATCAGTACCGGTGGTTTCAACTAGGCTATAGAATAAAAACTGCTTGATAGCTGATACCCAATTGTATGTATTTTATGAAATTCCAGTTGTTATGATGTATTTTCCGTTGGGGTGGAGGGTAGATACTTCTATACGATTTCAGTGGAGAACGAATCTACTTCACGGAGCAGCAACCCTGACCACCTGAGCTCTTGATTCCTTTTAATCTCTATTCTTCTAATATCATACCATGCTATACGTCGAATAGAAAGTATGTAATACGACAGGTGGGTAGAGTTCAAAATTCGGAATCCCACACCGATACAAATCCGATCTGCCTCACGGATTCTGGGGTAGGCAACAGTTCAACAAAATGTAACCAATACATATAACCCTCATAAGAAAATCCTTTATTGCAACATATAATATAAGAACAATGAGAACTGACGACCATATCGGGGAACTTCAGGACATAAAGTTGTTACAGCCTAAACACTACATTACGACAAGGGCGCCAGTTTGTTACACATAAACGAGACTTTCCGATATGACACTAATTAGTTAAATAACTAGCGCGTAAAATGACTCATATCGGGAAAGAATAACACAGAACCGTTGCCCCAGCCTGTAACAAATGGGGGTGCCGACGTTACTCAGTGGAGCTAGGGTAGCCCAATACGAGACCAATCAGGGCAACGGCCTATTAAAAGAAAAGCAGATGTTAGCTGCCAAGGCGCCACCACTTTCCTAATCGGGGAAATACACAAGTAAGCCCACTGAGAAAAGTGGAAGCAAATGGGTACACGTTCTAACTTCAACCTTGGCAGTGCTTGGTTGTTGAAACCAAGAACAACAGCGTCGAACTTACCTTGCGGAAAAACTTTTTTGCAACTTTTTTTACAAAAGAAAACACACGAAATCGCATGCAAATATTATAATCATCAGATAGAAAACCACAGCTAAATGAAAATGGACTATATTAAGAATATGTAACTGAACATTGGTTGAGTAATTTAAGTGTAACGAAAGGTTAGTAAGGGTTAAATTAAATTAAGTAACGTTTAAACTAGCTAAGGGCGGTAAACTTGTTAGCAAATAATCTAAAGGACTCGCAAACGGCAACAACATTAAAAAATATTCAAGGAACTGACTCATAAACAATCAAACTTGACGGTCAACAAATAAACGTGGCTCAAATGAGGTAAATACTTTAATCGCCACAACGTTAGGTTAAACACAAACATTAAAACTGACGGCAAATATAGAATTCAGCATACTGACAGGTACTATAGTTCAAACGGTAAATTCTAAATTGACAGCAACGTTACGCAAAATGGCTGACACCCCAGTAAATCACTTCGTTCAGTGTAATCTATAAGACGATTGCAAAAATGCGGTACCTAAAGAAGTCTATGTGGTTGCTTCCAAGCAACTGCGCCGAAGACACCTGAGAAAACTGCGAAATTCTCAAGGATACTGCCGACGGAAGGGGTCTGGACAACGTTAACATTCCCAAAGAGGGTAACATCAAGTCCGTAACAACATGGCAAGGATTCGAAACGATAAATGGAACTTCATTATGCCAAATAACCCTCAACAGAGATTTCTCCAACTAATTAATCCGTCAAACGAGGTGATAGTAGAAGCTGCCATCTTCGGGATAAAGCAAGAACTCTTGGCTGACAACGACATCGACAGACGACATTTAACCCCTAAGACCGACCGTCAACACCCACGTGCAGATCCATCACAAATACGGGAAACGTCACCTTTACTTAAAACACTAATAATTGCAATCTCTAACCGTCGGGAATGCAACTAGCGGCACAAAGTTACGCTTTAAACATGCGATACGCGCACATCAAAGGACACAATCGACGGCCGCCGGTGGCGGAAACAACACACACCAAGAACCACTTGTTGTCTTCGGAAGCTGGTATTAGAATCATCTCAAAACCAAGCCACACCACCCAAAATCAGGAGGGGGCGAGCATATCCCACGCCAAAACTTACACACATGTTCCAACGAAGCTAGACGGAAGCGGGATAAAAACTTTCGTTCCGTCTCATTCTTACTCACACAACTGACTCTTTTTATAACGAAAAATGTATTGTTTTAAAGCGAGCGTTGCAACAAAATTCACGTCTAAAGACGGACTGATGAAAGACACGTGCGTTCTGGCGCCGATAAATGCTTGTGAGTCGGTAGATGTTTAAAAATGCTCCTATACAAACGGGATTTTAAATTCGAAAACGAGAAAATATAACAAATTAGAACTAGGATCGTAAAAATGGAAAATGTCATCACAAAGTGGGATATCATAGGACTTTGCAAAACACGATTAAAAGGTGAGAAAAAGACTCCCGGGGCATATCCTGTACCAAACTAATACAGAAACAGATCATATCACTGGAGGTGTAGAATTTATTGTAAACCGAAAAATAGAACATTTAATAACTAGATACTGCTCTATATATACCTGGTTATGAAGCTAAATAATAGGTAAATTACAAGTGATATACTGTTGCGCACCTACAAGCACCTCGAATTGAAAATAATATGCAAAATAAAACATAATTATTGCAGAACTAAAATATAGTTTTGTTAATCTTTAAAACAAAACAATATTTTTTCCAGTGCACCATTTTTTTTAGTTTCTCTTCAGTTATCTGTAAATATAGGGTCTTATGTGTTTAGAAAAAGACAATTTCAATTATTTTATATGTGGGTATGTAAATGAGCGAAACTTGAGTGAATCACTAACGACTTGCTGGACACATGCCGCTACTTAGGCTCATCTAGTTGAGACACACTGAGACATGCTATTTGGACGTTTGCTTTGTCTAAAGAGTTCAGTTTATCATTTTGAAGAGTACGATCCAGAATTGTATGTTTAGTAATATTTCAAGTAGCAAAGCAGTGTCGTAACTATAGACCTGCAAGACCCCGCAGTACCAGGTATGGGGGCCCTGATCGAAAAAAGATTTTTTTCTTAATTTACGTGTACTGCAAAAAGCTTTGGGGGGCACAAATATACACATGAAAACGTTTTCTTGGGTCATTTACGATATTATTAAAAAAATTAATAACATGAATGTAAAGTGTAGTCATTTTCAAAATGACAGTTTTAAAAGTAGCCCTTATTGATATAAATAACCTACAGTAAAGTATGGAACATCGAAGATCAAGTTTGGCGTCTCCCCATCTAGCTATAAGAAATATTTAAGAAGTTTCATGCCCAGTTAGGTACTGAAACTATACATTTTTTCTCCAAATATTTTTAAAGAATCTAAATTTAAAACGGTTTTGTTAAAGTTTTAGATAAAATTAAAATTCAAAGTACGGAATCGGAATCGCATTCTGGAACGTATGCACTATAGGGAATGGGGCTTCTGACTCAATAATTAGTATTATTAAAGAGAACTCACAACTTACCAAATTACCAACGCGAGAAGATCAAAGTAACAGTAAAAGTAGGACTGTTTTTAAATTTTAAAATTAAATGCGAGAGATAACTTTGAAGAAAATATAAATTTTTTTCAAGAAAATATTTACTTCAACCGTACTGAGAAAAACTTGAAGTGATATTTTCCAAAAAAGGTATTTCTTTTGGAATAATAGTTTTTACTGCCAACTTCATTGAGTTGCGAGAGGTAATCTATAAATTTTTTATATTGTTTATAAATCGATACAAAAACAAGCAAATAACTTTATGTGAAGAGGTAATGTATGCAAATTCATGTCTTCATAGATATGCATAGATATCGGCAATGGTTGGTTGGGAGCCTGGCCCTCCCCAGCCAAAAATCCTAGTTACGCCAATGATTCTATCACATGTTATGTATAATTTTATTATATTATTTTTAAGGGAAATGTATTTATGCAAACTTTTAAGGTTTCAGTATGCAGAAATAATGTTGCAGAAAATTTTACTGGGAAAGTACCTATTAGAAGTATTTATGATTAAATCTTTTCAAGTCGATAGACCTGTTTATACACAATTTTAGTACCACAGTAAAAATGTTATGTGTCATTCTATCATATTGAATAACATGCTACATAAGAACTGTACTGGAAAAAGTTATTGTAGGTGGTTTGAATTTCCATTAAAAAATCTAAGGAGTTATATCATATTTTCTTTAAGAGAAACCTAATGTATTATCAATACATAGAAAGGTGTTGCATACTTTTGACTTGAAGTTTCAAATAACGATGCCTTCCAAGTCTAAACAAATCCATTATAACTTTTTTATTTTATTTCTTTAGGCACCTACATGACCTTTTCCCTAAAAAAATGTAATCTAACTATTATATGCATATTGTAAAACGATTATAATCATTTGTTTCTTAGTATCGCTTATTATTAAACAGGTAATATATTATTAGGAACACTTAAAGTTAGGAAAGTCTGCAGAGGCTAATCACTGCTGGTCCCAAGCTCGGAAAAAGAAGGAGTGTTGGGGCATAAAGCCAACAACCCTACCGTGCAAATCTAATGTTGCGGAAGCTCAAAGATGCGAGATGGTTCAATAGGCAAGAACATGGCAATGTAAAAGGAAACACGATATGCTTAGAGCGACATGGAATGCACGCAGTCTGGGATCAAACTACTAGGGGGTATTCAGTGCAATGGTAGAAGACATTTGAGTATAAGAACCCATGTCTGGAAATGTCTCCCTGGGGCACTGGGACTCTATTACACGTTAAGACAAAACATTTGAATGTATTGCAGTTTGTTGCTCCATATGCCAGATGCATATCCGCCAATTCTTAATTGGTGAAGTCCATAAGAACGGATGAATTGTTACAAACTTCTTATGTTATCGTTGACATTCGAGTAATTGAAACACATTTTGTTTTTACACTGTCTTAATGTGTCATAGAGTCCCAGTGCAACAGGCAGACATTTCCGTACATGGGTTTTTATACTCAAATGTCTTCTACCATCCCACTGAATACCCCCTAGTAGTTTGATCCCATAGTTCTGAAACACCCTGTAGAGTCGGAGCTATGCAGGAACTGAAAAGTGAGTTAGAGAAGTATGATATCCAGGTAGCTGCGTTACAAGAAATATCTAGGAAGGGGAAAGATATCATAGATGTAAAGTATTTCACACTGTTTAATAGCTGAAACAGGAATAATACTTTAGATACAGGATTTCTAGTTAGTAAAAGCTTGAAAAACCTAGTAATTAGCTTTAAACCTATAAGTGAAAGAATCTGTACATTGCTATTAAAGGGAAAATTCTTTAATATTACTTTTGCCAATGCGCATGCACCTATTGAGGAGAAAGATCAAGCACTTAAGGATAACTTTATGGGAGCTTAGAGAGAACATATAACATGATAGCAATGCACAATGTGAAAATTCTTCTCGGTGATTTTAATGCAAAAATTAGAATAGGAAAAAATCTGTAAAGAGGTTTACACGGAACTTTCCTCTCAAATGCAGTGACAAAATAGGTAACTATAAATATATTAACGTTGCTAATAGTACTCAGACAGTAAAAGACACATGTAAAAATATTTTCAACTTCATCATGTCAGCAACACAGCATATTCAGCAGAACGATGCAAATACTGTGATAAACGTCTTGTTTGTTTAAATGGAGTATTTCCACAATTTATTAATGATATCCAGTCCACCTCATCATAACTAAAAGAAACTGGCTCAACTAAGGAGATCACTGAAGCTTTAATTTTTACCTCAAGAAGTACTTATTTATATGTTAGATATCTAACTGTTTGCCAACGTTAGACTTCATGGTAGATGCAATGATCTCACAAACTGCAAAGCTGTTGAACTTGCCATTAGACAGATTTTGTGAATAGGCTTAATAACAAATGTAAATTACAGCAACACCTTGAATAATACCGAGATTAAGTACACCAGCAACATAAGGATAGGTCACAATGCGTACAGTTCTACCATAACAAACCAGTTATTCAAGATTGTTTTTATTCCGAAAGAAAACATTTTTTGCAATTATTTTTTATTTTTCTTCTTATTAAAGCTTAAACAAAGCACCAGTCATTTTTTTTTCATAAATATTAGACAATCGTAGGATAGACGCTGTTTGCTTTCCGGATGCATGGGAGCCAGACTGAAGTGGCACAAAGCCTTTTCGACAGTTGATAGACCATTGCGGGGTTCAGTGACTTCCAACAGGAGCCACGTCCACGCAAGCTCAGCAAGGCTCAGTCTGATTTCAGCGATATGGGTACGTGTCGAGCTTCTGATTACTGATGCTTACAAATTTTTCATATAGAGTGCCTGAGGAAGAAACACCTCGCCCATGAAGCATATTCGGAAACAGCCAATATACCGTCTTAATACACGGTTGCTTAAATAACTATGTTATAATTTATTGTACTACACCAAGGCGGTCTATATTGTTCCAGGCCATGACACTGGCTCTGTTGCCAGATTGTGTGCTAGGCCATTCCAAGACACTAACAGCCGTATTCATAGTCGTTCGCCAGCGGTTCGCCGGCGAGTCGCCGGAGTTTCGTTATGAATAGTATGTTGGCGGCACTGTACGTCCATATCAAATTCGAGGTTATCAGGTTAGGTTTTCCGTCAGTTTTGACAGAAATTGACACAAAATCTAACCTGCTAACCTCGAATTTGACATAGACGTACAGTGCCGCCAACATACTATTCATAACGAAACTCTGGCGACTCGCCGGCGAACCGCTGGCGAACGACTATGAATACGGCTGTAAGTTTTGTTTGTTTGAAATATATTTGACATTAAAAATTATTTTGACAAGACAGGTCATATAAGTTTCAAAAATGCCTCTGAATTTTTACATACCAAGCTGCAAGTCAACTTACGCTTCATCATTTGCTCCATATGTTAGCGTGTTCAAGTTTCCATCTAATGTAACGGTGACACAAAAATAGAAAAACATTTTGCATTTAGAGAACTGACAGATTTTAAAGGCTAGTTTTGTGTGTGAAAAGCACTTTAAAAGAGCAGATATAAAAGGTAATTAGATGAAGAGACTTGTTCTCACTAGCTTCCAGGCAAGTTAATTTGAAGAAGTTACTGTTTTAGATATAGTCAAAATTAGTAGGTAACGATTTACTTGCAATGGAGAATTAGTTACCTAGCCATTAGAAATTGTTTTTAAATCGACTATTACGGTGAAGTGACGCAGTGCGATGTAAATAGCAGTGATTTTATAGATTTTTTTTTAACTGGAATGCATCACAATGACATCGATAGTGCACTAACAGATTGTTCATTTAGTGATCAAAACTAGTAATTTTTTGTTAAAGGTTGGTGAAGCCATGTTGCCAGATTGTGGTAGGCCATTCCAAAGGTCACTTTATAGGCCCAGTGTCATGGCCAGGAACAATATAGACCGCCTTGACTATACTCATAATATACTGATTAATTGTAGCACATCTTGAAATAATATACTTACTTTAATGACACAAGAATTTATGTATCTGAAACAGTGGAGATGCAATAATAGGTAATTTTTTGGCAGAATTATACATTTAAACGAAAAAATTACAGCAAGGTAGTCGATTCAGTTCATTATAATTTATCAGCTCGTCAAGTTTGGTGCATTTTTTCACTATGCTAACTTTTGCCAGTCTATATCTGAAATATTTAAATCCCGTGATATTGAAATCTGTTTTTGTCTATGAGGGAGTGAAAAAAGCATTTTACGGTTCTACGATCAAAATTCTCCACAAGCCGTAGCTGCTGGCAATCCATCAACTTAATCTAATATCGAAACAGCAGCTACAGATTTTCTATGTGGTTACCTCATCAAGAAAATAGAAGAGACTGTTGACTGTACACAATGTTTATTTCTTTTAATATCCGGAAAAAACAAATTCTGTATTAGAATTAATTTACAATTAGGATAGAGAAAAACTGATTTACCCACATAAGAGATCTGTCGCATCATAAAACATGTAGTTCAATGGATTATGGAAATTCTATCAAATCTCCCGAAAGAAAATATCATTTCAAGACAATTCAATCTTTCAGTGCAAAATTCATGATAAACTAGTTTTAGCATAATAACTGAGAAACTATAACCTTAATTTCTTACAAATTATTGTATGTTAGACCGCCAAAGGTGCAGCAGAACGAAAACAAAAAATCTCGTAAAATTAAATTGATTTAAAAATTTCACCTGAAACTTCATTTAAATTTTATTATTTCAGATTAATGTTAAATATCGTATTAGCAAAAAGGAAGTTCATCAAGGATGCCTTTGGAATTTTGAAGTCATGTGTATTATAACCATATATGTATTATACATATATTGCTAGTAGGGCCTCGGAACGCCCGAAAACATTACGGCGCCGACATAATTTCACTTAGAGTATAACGCGTCTTGTGCGCATGCGTGAGAATTCGAACTCCGCCTTTAGAAGCGAATTTTAAACTTGACCACTTCCCCATTGGGCGGACGACGCCGCCGCGCTTGCGCACAGCTCACCATTATACATTGAAGAGTTGGTTGTCTGTCTCACTTCCTTCGTGAGTTTTCAACTCATAGCCGTTAGCAATATAGTAAGTATTACATATATGATTATAACACCAGAAATATGAATCTGTCATTTGACATTTGTTACAAAGTGAGGTTATGATCTTCTTTTTGTTCTTCTTCTGCAGCCTTTAGATATACTTCCGTTGGCGTTTATTACGGGAAGTCTTGATCACGGTTATGATAATGTTGCGATATTAGCCACTGTCTATAAAATGTCAGTGACAAGAATTAGGTATAATATTGTGATGTTCTAATACACATGACTTCAAAATGCCAAAGGCATCTTTGATAAATTTTCTTTTTCCTCATACTATATATTCCAGCTTCCAGTTGTATTCTCCAAACTGCATCCAGTTTGTTGGAAAAAGGCATATAGGTATAGTTTATAAACAAAGACGGGCAGTAAAACGTTGCTGTGTTACTGCCTCCCTTATATTATCTATGCGTTGGTGATAAATTAAACCTTCTTATCATAATAGTTTTTACACAATTTCTAGATATTGGATTTTTTTTCAGTTTTTTATAGAAAATACAAATTTTAAGAAATACTGACTGTAACTACTTGTATATACACACGAATAATTTTTGAAACAGATATTTTGGATGTTACTAAAAATAATCGGAGTTGCATTATACAGATCGCTTTTTTTGAGAAATTCACTTTTGGTCTTTTAATATTCATAACTAAAAAAGTACCAATAATAACTTACTAATATAAAAGCACGAATTTTATTAGGTTATGTTCCTTAACAATTTTGTGAATTCACATTCGGGCAGTAGCATAATATTTGCAAGGAAAGATTCATAATACGCCAACTGCAAACGCGACTGGCCGATAAGACAGAAATCTAGAATATCAAGGAGACCGTGGAAATTGTCAGCAACTGTCAGAAGTTGCAGAACTTTGACACCATCTGCAATGATTTTGAAATGTTACAAAATTTTAGTGTAGTATATTAGTTTTAAATTTACTTGAAATCCAAATATGTCGCAAAACAGGAGACAGATAACGGCGCATCGAAGGAAAGGCCCTCGACTGGACTTAGGTAAGAAATTTTAATAACTACCTAATAAGCAAACTGCAGCATTCGGTGGTGGTAGCTGAATATACATTTGTAGAGATTAGCGTTTGAGTTGTTAAAAAGGTGAATACAAATTTAATTTCTATTTTAGCGTTTATTTCTCTTAGTGACTTTGTATTTAAACTTTGCAAAATAACTTTTATGTTGAAATTGTTTCTGTACCATAACCTTTTATGTCAAAGATCGTTTTAATTCGAGTCAGATGAATATATTAAAAATAAAACATATCACCTTAACATTAATGTATAATATGGTTATAGTACTAATACCTATACGTAAATACACAATATTTAGTCTCTTTTACATTGCGATGTCGATAACCATGTGCCAAGTGCAATGTGCAACGGAAGTAATGGATCGTATTTGATTTGCATTATGCTACACTGCAGCGAAACACACAACACATTTATCAATCTTATCTAACTGACAGCTAACTTAACCAGTGATTTCAAGTTTATCGCTCTGAGAAAGATTTCGGATACAACCAGATTTGAATGTAGGTATAACCACCTCTTTCTTTGCTAAGCTGGCTTCTAGCCAAGTTAACCATGCAGGCGACCTGTGTGACTAATATACATACATAAAATTGTTTTTGACTAATACCTGGCTACATCCAATGCATTTAGTGTCGCCTGTACTCTACAGTACATCTTCTTTGGTGCATATTTTCAGGCATAATTTGCATTCCAAGAGATAGCCAGTAACTTGTTCAATTCCTCACTTACATATAGCTAATTTGCATGAAAAACACTGTTTGCATGTTTATTTTTTATCTTGCAACACCCAATTGCACCCTGATTAGTGCCTTCCATGTAACCCAGCTTCTTATTAGCCCAGAGGATGAATTATTCCTTGCGCGCTATAATTCCAACTTGATGTCCTGAACTAACTATGAGGGTCTTTATAAGGCCTAGCTCGCACTATAAACTGAACTGTTGAACGACAGTTTGGTCGGTGAAAGTAGGATCTGCGCGCATTAACGAACTAAACTGTTTTATCCCCGAGTTGTGCGCCCACCTAAACAAAACTGTTTTAATTTATGTCTGCTCCAGTCTCAAAATGGATTTGGGAGAGTAGATTACGTCGATACGTTAGTTATTAGACATAAAAGAAATTAAAAAGAAGATATTGGGTTCACCCCCCCCCCCCCCCCCCAATAACTAACCAACACTTGCTGAAGGGTTAGTTTCATAAACTGTACGAAGATATGAGGACGTTATCCTAGAAAGTTCTTTGGCTACCATAGAATGAGCGTCACAAGTTTTGACGAACTATTAAAAATTGTTGGACCCTCAATAAGCTACCAAGATACAAAATTCAGAAACTGCGTTCTATATGAAGAAAGACTATCTGTTCCATTAAGGTAAGAATCTAGCAAAGGGGTACAATTTTCATTTACTGCATTTTGAATTTCTATTGGGAAAGAAAGATGTTTTCAACACAACATATGCACAATATCTGAAAACCAGGGTGTTCAACCAATGTGTGTTACCGGTTATGACTTACGCAGCAGAAACATGGTCCCAAAGGGAAACTTTCTTCTTCTGAAAGTGCCTATCCTCTTTGGATGTTGGTGATCACACTAGCCCATTTTATTTTGTTTGCAGCCGAGCGAAAAAGTTTTGCGGATGTCAATCCAGACCACTGCCTCAAGTTCTTAAGCCAAGATATTCGTCGGTGTCCTGGTCCTCTTTTACTGTTGATTTTGCCTTGCAGAAGAATTAGTTGTAGTAGGACAACTTTCTTTGTTTTATGGTGGTCATGACTTTCGGTTCTTTTTGCAAGCGACATAGGACTGTATGGCTGGAGACATGGTATGTCCATGAAATGCTTAGCATTCGACGGTAGCACCACATCTCGAATGCTTCTAGGCGCTTGCAGGAGGCATTTGTAAGTGTGCATGCCTCTGCCCCGTATAACAGTATGGAGAACACGTAACACCTAAGAAGACGAAGATCAATATTCAACGAAAGGTTGCACAGTACCTTATTCAGTCTTTTGAAAGCGTTTCTGGCATTTTCAATGTGGCATTTAACTTCTATTGAGTGATCCCAACTATCGCTGATTCTGGTTCCCAATAGGGATGGTAAAACCTGTTCCGCTAAAGGATCAAGTGCAGCTGATCCGACTCCGACTCCGAACTAGGTGCAAGAAACTAGGTTCAGTTCCGCTTGTGGTCACCGGGATATAGCAGGTCTCGCCAGACGCTGGAGCGGTCGCATGTTATGACTCATATGTTAATGTAGGGGACGTGATTTTGATTTGAATCCGGCGGCTCCGGTCGGAAGTTTTTGCTGGGTCGTCTATTTCAATTGTAAAAGATTTCTTTGATTGCATTAGCAGGGCATCAATAAACTATTACAATTAAATATGTTTATTACAATTTAAAATTATGAAATGTTTTCCGTTTTTTCTATTTATACCTTACAGTAGCCTACATGGTCTATGATTTTGGCACAACACACGAAGCATTGCCATTACGATCCCGCAATTCCGAATCCGAATCTGAAATTCCTTGCGTAGATTATGCAGTTCCTAGTCAGTTACGAACGATTGCGAAGCGCAAACCGCGTTGATCCATTTCCATTCCGATTTCAAATTCGACGTCTTTGCACTCCGAGAAAGAGGAACGATCCGATCGCTTCATAGGAGCAAGAGTCCGGCATTCCGTTCCACAGTTCCGCGCTCTTCAGCGCTGGGGCGGTTTGGCTTAGGTGCAAAACGGTTCGATTCCTTGAAGGAACGACGGATCACTCCTAGGTGCGAGAGTCCGGCATTCCGTTTACAGGTCCGCCGCTCCGCGCGCTGGCGCGGTTCGGCTTAGTTGCACAGAGGTTTGATTCATTGAAGGAACGCCAGATCAGGCGACCTACTCTTTAAGGAACGCCGAACCAGGTGCACCTACTCTGTCAAACAAACTAGGTTCAAAAGAGTAGGTCCGGGAATTCACAACCATCCCTAGTTCCCAAGTATGTAATGCTCTCTGTTCGTATTAAAGGTGTATCTCCTATTGAGAATTGCGTGTCAATATTAGTATTTTTACTGACTACTAATACTTGTGTTTTCTTGCAGTTGAGCTTCATTCTGTATTTTTCGCTTGTTATAGTTACCCGATCTATTAACCTCTGGAGGCTGTCTGCACTGTCTGCAAGAAGAACAGTGTTGTTAGCATACCTGTGATTGTTTATCACTTCTCCATTTATTTTTATTCCATCATTTGTGTTTTCAAGGGCTTCCAGGAACAATTTTTCAGAGTAGGCATTAAAAAGAGCAATAGATAATATACACCCCTGTCGTACTCTTTTTCTCACATTGAATTCCTCAGATGTTTGACCGTCTATGCGAACAATAGCTTTCTGGTGTTTGTATAAAGTGGAAATAATTCTCATGTCTTTATCGTCGACATTAGATGTGCGCAAGATCGGAATGAGTTTATCATGATGTACCCTATCAAAAGCCTTCTCGAAGTCTATAAGCAAGCAAATATATCAGCATTGACATCAGGAGCTCTCTGAATGAGGACCTGAATGCTAAAAAGTGCTTCTCTTGTGCCGAAACCATTTCGGAATCCAAAATACACGTCTGATATGTTTTGTTCTAGTTTGTTGTATATACGACAATGAATGATATGTAAGAAAATTTTCAGAACGTGGCTCATGAGGCTGATAATTTGATGATCTTCGCATTTGTTAGCGTTTGCTTTCTTTGGTAAGGGTATGAATATTGATAGTAACCATTCTTTAGGTAGATTACCGGAGTCGTAAATCATGTTGAAAAATTGTGTTATAATTTCGAGTTGGCTATCCTCAAGTAATTTTAGCAGTTCACCGTGTATTTTATCGGGTCCCTTTAATCTTTTTATAGCTGCTCTCAGCTCATCGTTTGTTATGTAGGGTCTGCTTTGAATCTGTTCTAGCATCTCCAGTTGGCAATTATCATCAAACAATGCCTTCATGTATTCTTTCCACCTTTTTAATTTATAATCTACGTGTGTTACTAGATTGTCATCTTTATCTGAGATTATATCAGTTGACCTTGACTTATATATTCCAGCGGCTTCCTTAATTTTTTTATGCAAGTTGAGAGTATCGTGTTTCCTTTGGAGTATTTTAATTGTGCTGCATTTTTCTTTTAACCATAACACTTTGGCTTCTTTGATCTTTCTTAAAATTTTCCTGTGAGTTTCCTTGTACTCCTTATCATAGCGATTTTTATAGCTTCGTCGTTCTTCCATGAGCTTTATTATTTCGTCCGTCATCCACTGTTGTCTTTTAATTGATTTCTCCATTTTCAATTTGTTTTTTGTTGTTGAATTCAGTACACTTTTAAGTTTTGTTCCAAGCATCCTCTATGTTGCTATTGTTATCTGTTAATGTAGTTTTTAGTTTATGATTGATTTCTTCAGCCACTTCTTTTCTTGTGTCGTCTTGTTTTAATTTTTGTACAGCTATCTTAATTGTGTTTTTATGTTTTTGTATTCTCTTCAATCGTAACTTAATCTTGGCGAGTAAGAGGTTATGGTCAGAGTGAATGTCAGCTCTTGGATAGGCTTTGATAGATGTTACTGCATTCTGGAATCGTCTATTAATTAGTAAGTAATCAATTTAGTTGCGAATACAATGTCCTGGTCTGCAGCTGATCTTTAAGTATATAGCCTTCTTGGTGGCAGCTCGAATTGAGTATTTGTGATGACATACTCTTCTTCCTGGCAGAATTGGATGAGCCGGTCGCCCCTGTCATTTCTGGTGCCAAGTCCAAAATTGCGGATTATGTTTTTGACTACACCTTTACGAAGGAAAACAGACATAGAAAAACTGAGAAGAGCTTAAAGAAATATGGAGCTTGCAATGTTAGGTAGCAGACTACAAGATGCCGCTCAATGCATTGGAATTTTGAAATGACAATGGGCGGGACATGTTATAAGAAGGGAAGAAAATAAGTAAAGCAGGAGAACAACAAAATGGAGGCTACAAACTAATAAAAGAATCTGAGGCAGACCCAGACAAAGATGGAAAAATGACATCAAGAAAATAACTGGGGAGCAAAGAATGCAAGAGAATTGGGGAGGCGTATATCCAAAGATGGAGCACTGGCAATGATGATGATGATGATTAGGCCCGGATTTGTAGGTTTTATCCTTTTTCATATTAATTTAGGCACTGATGTGAGACTTGCAGATGACAAGAATTATGAGAAAATACATCTTTTGAGCTATACCTACTTGTTTTTGCCTAATTGCCTAAATACGCAAAATTTCTTCTTAACGACCTAAATATCCTAAACAAAACCTAACTTGCATTTTCATACAACCTAAATTAGGCTAATTCGAAAATTTAAAAATATTAAGGTGTTATTTTACAAATTTGAAACTAAAATTACCGTAACTTTCCGGACGCGGTACATAGGCAGGGTGTTATGGAAATGAGTGCAAATATTTTAACCAGTAATAGAGCTCACCAAAATGAACAACTTTTCTATTTATCAGTTTTCATTTAATCGCTTATTTTTTCAATCATTTATCTCACCTAAATTTGACGAGCCACTTGGTAAGCAAATCTAAATTAAAGGTGAACGACACAACTGTATTAAAACTGCAAAGTTCTTGCACAAAAAAGGTTTTATCAGTACCTATGCAGTTTTTATTCGTTTGCATATCAAAGAAATGTTTTTTGTGTTTTGTGCCATTAAATTAACATATTATTCCATAGGTGGGTATGCATTTTTAGCAGTGTTGAATTCAGACTGATTACTCCGGGGGGGAAAATGAAACGTCTGGGGGGTATTTTTATCTATTCCACTGCAATCCGCCCATTATTTTATACTTAGATTTAAAGAAACATGAATATGAAGTGGTAATGTTTCCGGGGGGGAATTTTGTTCTGCCCGGGGGGGAATTTCACCCCCGGTCACCCCCCTGGATTCAACACTGATTTTTAGAGTAAAATTGTTTTGAATTTTAACTCAGTATTGAGGGCGTTTTCGAAAAAATTATAAATGGAGAAGTTCTTCAGTTTAGCGAGTTCTATTACTGGTTAAAATATTTGCACTCATTTCTATAACACCATGTATATGCTTCATTTGACATGTCTTCCATATGCTTTTAACCTAGTAAGTGAAACAGTTCGAAATAATTTGAAAGATGCTGACGGATTGATGTCCAATGTAAAGAAAGTGTTTTTAAAAGCCTCTCTTAGGGTATAGGTGTACAAAGATTACTTGAATGGCTTAGCTCTTTTTCCAGAGCCCGTTCTGACTAGGTAGCGCACTTGAATAGAAAGTGCTATATTTTATGCAAATAATTTTGACGATATAAAATCAGTAAGTTTTTCTTTGTCGGGAATAATTTCTTATTGTTTATTTTTAAGTTGTTACATCTTTCGACAGTGATTCAGCACAGGCTATTAAAAAGCATATCTGTATTGTAACAAACCTAATATTAAAACTTAATTAATATTGAAGCTCATTTTAAAACTCTGATTGACAGTATAACAAGGTTGGAAATAGTGGGACTGCTTTTAACTCAATCTTCAAGAAATCCTCAACTTTAAAAAATTGCTTTTTGGTGAGAGTGAGGAAGACATAGGTAGATGCCGACTTGAGCAAATATAAGTTTGCTCCAATAATATCTTGTGATGTGGAGAGATCTTTTTCTTGGTTAAAATATGTTTTAGTTTTAAGCCAGAAAAGTTAGAACAGTATTTGATTTGTTATGCAAATGCTTAGTTTATATTCAAGAATTATTGTAAGACTGTAGAATTTTGTACTGACTATGTATGTATTATTTAACTTACATTTAAATTTAAGTATACCCGGGTGACAATGAAACGACTACCCACGGCGGCATTTCGAAACGGCTTGCGATAGAAATATACAATTCAGTATGTCGATAGGGCTGAAAATTGTGAAAAATTGTAACATAAAAACAATTGAATGTCGTTTCTTTTTATGACTCTCTGAACAATTCTAAATAACTTTTGTCTAACATACCCCATGTCTAAAATTAATAGTTTTTGAAATAGAGCCGCTTAAAAATATGCTGTAATTCCTATTTGTTTGTATTTTACGGAAAAACGGAGTAGGTGTGTGTGTAGTGTCATCCAACAGTTTAGTCGTATTCTGGTTTGTGACAAGACCCAACAGAAAAGTTCAGTAAACTATTTTGTCGGTAATGCGCGCATTCCTATATGTTGCAACATACCTCACTTGGCCGACAAAACTGTTGGACGACAAAAAGTTCATAGTGTGCGCTAGCCCTAAGGCTGCGTTTATACTGGATCAACGATAACCAATAAAGTGGCCCTGAAAATGAAGTGAAGAAAAACAACACCTTAATATGTATGTAGTATTAAGGTGTTATTTTTCTTCACTTTGCTTTCAGTGCCTCTCTTATTGGTTATTGTTGCTCCAACATAAACTCATCCTGAGAGAAAACTGCTGCATTCAATTTTTCTTTTGAATTGTTACTTTTTGGTGCATGTGTGGGGTTGCAATATTAGCTACACAGTATACATTTTCAAGTGGTGTTGGCATTAAGTATTGTGTATTGGTGCGACAAGTTCGATTGCAATCTCCATCCAGTTGCCAGGTATAACTCGATTTACATCAGAAACAGCAAGAATATTGTGCCATAGAACAAATACAGTGGTATTTATTGTTTGAAGTTGTGCCTCTTAGGTAGTGCCTGTTGTTTCCTCTCGCTAGCTTTTGCTTTGTATTCAGTGTTTTTTGTAGCTGAGTGTTCAATGTAAAATTACTCTTAAATATTAGGGGATGGCACAGTGTTTTAATTGGATGCCTCTCCATGTTATCTGTGATTTTCTAAATGCCTGCTTGTTTTTTAAATGCAATGTACAGGTTTCAGTAGCTTTCTTTTAATGCTCTCAAAGAATTCGAATAAACAGCATTTGCGTGATAATGTGTATAAACGAAATTTTGAGTAGGTACTATCTGATTGTTAAATAGAATCGAAACAACCACCCAGTGCCTTAGAGTAGTTTGTACTTCTGTGGCTTCTATTTGCTTCTATACCTTTGAAATTTCAAGAAAAACCTAGTTCTTTCTCATAGTATAGGCTGCGAACCTGATATTAACTACACAAAGTATGGCTTTATAAGCAATCTTTAGCCGTGGCCCAAGCAGATAGCTAGTCTAACCTGTTTACTCTGTTTACAAGGGTCCCAACCACCAAAGGTGTTTATACAATGGCTGAAGACCAGTGGCGTATTACCAGTGCTTGCTGCCAGAAGTCCCTTAAAGTGTTACAACCATATTTTACTTTACTAAAAAAATTCAGAAATTATTTCCTGCAATCAATTTAGATGAAACAATGTTTTTGTTGATCATTCAATTTTGACACCCTTGATATTTTGCTCCACAAGCCCGGCTTTCTCAGACTTCTGTGATAATACACCACTGCCTAAGACAGTGTGATATTACCGACTCTTCGGGTTGTGGTTTGGATTCACTAACTGCCGGCTGAAACAGCAAATGCTTTATCAGCCAGCCACCCACTCTCTCTTCTAGTTGTATGCAGGTTTCTCTATTTGCTTTACATACAGGGTGTTCTACTTTAAGTATGCCAATTGCAAACACGTAGTAGCGGAAGTTATTCTAAGTATAAAAGTTCGTATAAACGTATGTCTGATTCACTACCGTTATCATGACAAATAATTTTTCAATCATTACCGATTATACAAAATTCCAATAGCTTAATATTACTAGATTGTTATGAAATACAATAATTTTTTACATTGACTTATCTACTGATATGATATTTAATCATTTAATTTAATAATGGCAACAATAATTTGGAAATAGTCTTTGATATTCATGGCAGGCAGCATTACTGTTTCCATCACATAAACCACAAATATACACCACATTATATATTCTGAAGCACTTAAGCGCATCATTATTAACAACTGTCACATAAAAACACTACATAAGGTACTTCATTTCTTTCCATGGCAATCGAATAATATTAAATTTAAAAATTGTAAGATCGGTAGGTACCTAACAATTTGAAAAATCTTTAATATTATTTGCCACGATATCAGTAGGCATTCCAACATATGTCTATATGGGCTTTTTTGATTTACTATGTGTTTGCGTTTGGCACACTCAAAGTGAAACACCCTGTATATGTTATCAAAGCTGGCTGCTTAGTTTTGCTTATTTTGTTTTTTTTAAATTTTAGTACAGTGCTTGGGTTTTCGTTTTAAGCAGTTGAATTGCAAGTTGAGTCGCCAGCATATTAATGTGTGTTAGGTTTTTGGTGGGATTATTGTTGAGTTGTCTAAATGCCTCCTTCCGATATAGATTTCTTCCATCAATTTTATCCATTACTTTTTTTTTGCTTTGGAGATAGAAGCTATAGTTTGTGCTTTTGTATATTTCCTCATTGAAGGATATTTTTTGAAGAGGTTATAATATTTGGTTTTTAGTAAGGCTACTATTGAGGTTAGTCCTTGTATATAGTTTGTCCTTATTCTTCTTGGAATGACTTATCGATAACAAAATGTAATGGCACCCAGGAAATGTTTATATTCGTTCCAAACTAAATTAATTATCTTTATTTTTCGTCCCTTAACTTGATAAATATCATGTAGCTCAACTTTTTCAAATTGTATTTCCTCTAAACTTGATTTCTCTCGATGAATTTGACACATTATTGGGCAATTTTGTAGATGGGCTGACATGTCCTATTTCTTTATTCATAAAAAGATGATTTGGATTATAGCTATGTAGCCATATTGAAGGATGCGGTCTGTTATAATTAGCAACATCTGTTGTCACTCACACCATATTTGAACATTGTATATTCATCTAGATTAATTACTCTCCTCGTCTGAAAGACGAAGGAAGTATTGTAATCACAAAAAAATCACCTTCCGAGATTTCTTCAGATCTTCATGTTTCAGGGTCGCTAGATGACAAAAAACAGGTTTTCTCAATTCCGTCTGTTTGTCTGTCTGTCTGTTGGCGGTATAACTCAAAAACTAATTGTCGGAGGAAGATGATATTTTGCAGACACATTATGGCATGAAACCGTGAAAATTTCAGACAAATATATACAGGGCCAGCACCTTAAAAAAATAAAATTTTGTTTATTTTTGCGTTAATTTTGAAATAGAGGGAAGCAATAATTTTCACATAGGTCAGGCTTTACACTTGTCAAAAATAGGACTCAACAGATACAGGATAATGTAACTAAAGAGTCAAAACGTTTCAACAATAAGAACGTTCCGTTAAATAAAGGCTTGCACCATACTCATTTCAATAAGGCTAGATGGCACAGTTTGACTTATCGATCGCTATGCAGATGCGGTTATGATCGCTATGCAGATGCGGTGGATTTAAACCTCAGTGGAATACATTTTTTTTAAATTTGCAAATTGATCTAATTCATGTGAGGGAAGTTCGGTGTAAACCCATTTACAGATTTTTACTTCCTTTTACTATAAAGGAAGTATTGGATTCACCCCAAAAATTCGAAATTGAGTTTTCAACAGATCTTCACGTTTTAGAGTCCCCTGATCCCAAAAAACATATTTTTTTTTCATTGGTCTGTGTGTCTGTCTGTGTGTCTGTCTGTCTGTGAACAGAATATCTCACAAACGAAAAGAGGTATGGCGTTGAAACTTCATATATAAGTTTTGTGTACTATGTAGATGAGACAGCAAGCTTTTGAAGAAAATCGCATAACCGGAAGTAGGTGTTTACTCTTGTGATTTTTCAGTTTTTTTCGATTTTTTCAAAAACGGATCTAACGATTTTTTTAAACTTTACATTTTTCTTACATTTTTAATGTGTATTGATGTGAGATAGGTGATTTTCCAGTTGAATACTTCTAAAGTGGGTTTCTTTTGTTTTTTTTTTCTATTTTTTTTATTAACTCCTATTTTAAATAAAACACCCGGTATATTATTACATTTTTGAATTCACCTTAAAATTCTAGAGAAAATTTGTCTCTTCAACTAACACTCGATTTTGTAGAATTTGTAATTTTTGAAAATTTTTAACAAATGGTTAAAAATTAAAAATGAAATTTTTGACTAATTATAAGATCACTGTAAAAGGAAGTTGTGTGAGTGTATCACACCAGATTTTTTTAGTGGTTTGAAAGAGAACCCTGCATTTGGGAGATTATAATATTGATCTTACCCAGTGGCGGCTCGCTATAAAAAGCCAAGGAGCCATGGCTCTACCATAACAAACCAGTTATTCAAGAATTTTTTATGCCGAAAGAAACTTTTTCTACTCATTTTTCATCATTCGTCTTATTTTAAGGCTTAAACAAAGCACGAGTAATTTTTTACTTTATGAATATAAGCTATATGATAGGCACTGCTTGTCTTCAGGATGCATTGGTGCCAGATCAAAGTGACTCTCAATATTTTAACATTGAATGTGAGCTATCTCAGCTTAGGCTCAAGCAATCTCAGTCTGATCACGGCTGCAATAGCATGCATGTTGGGTTTCTGATTACAACTTTTGCATGTAGGGTGACAGGGTTATTTAAATAACTATGCTATGATTTACTTTATTAGACTCATAATTTACTGGTAAATTGTCGCATATCTTGAAATTGTGTATACTTCAATCACGCATGCATTTATGTATCTCAAACAGTGAAAGAGAGATATAGGATTTAGTTCATCATCTTTAATTAGCCTGTAAAGTTTGGTTAATGTTTTCACTGATGCTAACATTTCCCAGTCCATATAATAACTGTTTAAATATCGGGAAGTAATAATTTTCCTTTGTCTGTAATGGGGTGAAAAATACTTTTTACGTTTGGTTAGCTCTATCATCAAACTTGATGATGACCTCAATCTTCAATAGTATGTGTAGAAGGCTCTGCGCACTTAAGAATTGCCAACATTGTGTTGACGCTAACCCAGAGAAAAATTATTTGGGAAAGGGGGGAAGATACTGGTGAAAAAGTTTTTTACATTATAAAGATAATATCAAAAACTATTTTATATTTTTCAAATAGCATAGCACTGGTAGAAACAAAACTTGAGATGCTAATGTTACTTACATATCTATTAAAAGAAAAGGTACCTACCTATGTCATTGGAAACTAAAGATTATTGCAAAATCTAAGACTTATAATCGATAATAAATTAAAATTTAATGAACCTCTTTCTGGTATATTATAACAATCATATTTGAATCTAAAAATTATCTTTCAGAATCAATTTCCTTAAATAAAAAAATAAAACTGTTTAGATAACACTAATATTAAGAGAATTCAGTGTAAATAAAAACTCCTGTCTGGGTTTAATTTATGGTATTAAAAAGCATGCACATCTCTCACTCAAATTAACTGAAATAGAGTGGTTAAATGTGTCAAACAGAAGGGTGCTTCATGCTGCTAATTTATAGGTATAATAAAATTGTTGTTAATAAAATTCCTTCTTATCCTTATATAAAATAAATTTTAGATTTGATGTCCATGTTAATGTGCAGAATAAAAATTTAATAACACCACCGTTTCCCAAAACTGTCATCTTTGAAAGATCATTTTCTTATAATATAGCTAGTGTTATAATGCCTTACCAGGTTATTTAAAGCATTGTTCACCAAATAAATTTAAATTATTTTTTTTACATTTTGTCCGGAAAACAACATAACAAATTTATAATATCAAATAATTCTAATTCAAATTGCTCTATCGATATAAGTACTCAGTTTTATCCTGAGCCACAGCTTTTTCAAGTTTTCATATCTTCTTCTTGTTATATGTCCAAAAATGTTTAGTATATCCAGCCTTACAATAGTTAATAGGCTTTGCCAGATATTTAGTTCCCCTAAAATCAAAATATTAGCTTTATGAGTTGTCGAAGGAATCTCTAATATCTTTCTCTAACACCATATATGAAATTTATCAAGCTTATTTCAGTTTTATACTCTCAATGTCCATGCCTCTATTCCGTATAGTGGAATCGGAAAAATAAGAAACTCAATTAAGTCTTTTGTTGTATTGTTTGTTATGTTTTTATACTTCTAAATCTTCTGAAGTATAGCCATACTAGTTTTTGCCATTGCAGTCGATGCTTAATGTCTTTACTGCAGTTACTATTGCTACTGACGTGTTTATCTAGGTAAACCACACCGTCAACAACTTGGAAGCCCTGAATGTTAGTGGAGTAAGCGTGCATTTGTTACTTAATTAGCTATTTATGTCTTTAATTGTTTACATCAGTGGTCTTCAAAGTGGAGTACGCAAACCCCAGGGCATACACGAGTCAGTTCTTGGGAGTACACCAAGTGACAGAAAAAAATAAGAAAATCAGTTGAATATGAACAAATCTCGTAATATAACTTACAATTTTAAATTAAGCCATCATAAATATTAAGTACACGAGGAATTGATAGTGGCGACACTATCTTTTAAGTTATAAATTTGGACACATGCAAAAAACTTTTTTATTATCCATTGATCACTATGTTATTCTTGATGAAAGTTTCTGTTTCTTCTCAAACTAAAATAGCTCAAGATAGAGTACCCCTATTATTCAAACTACACAAGAATGCTATTTGGAAGAGTCATTAGGATTGAAAGGAGATGTCAGATACGAATTCACAACCACTTACTCCAAGAAAAATTTGTCACTGGTTTTTCAAATTTCTTTCTTACCACGGAAAATGAGAAATTAATATGATAAGGATGTACTGTCAAACTTGAGTTTTGGTCAGCCAATCACCAGAAAATTACGTTAATCAAAATTAGTGCTAAAAACGTCATTTTTTGTGTTCAGCGTGAGAAACCACAGGTATCTTAAAAACATGTAGTAACAAATTATCAAAACATCAACCTAGAAATAAAAACATCAAAAATTATAATAAATAATGAAACTTCAATAATTGGATTATAGCTACCCAGGCAGCACGCAATATTTATATAATATTAATTTTACATTTCGGTAATATTTGTAGGGTACAAATCTCATTTAAATATATGCAAGCTAAAACTAAGATTGTATTAATATTATATGGAAATCTACACAAAATATTTGCCATTAACATTTCTACAATCTTTGTGTAATATGTTCATGGCAATATTGTAAAGTTAGTGTTTGGGAAACATTTATATAATATTATATTGTAAGGTGCTTAAAATATTAAAGGATAATATTTAAGTAACCTCAGGAATACATTTCAAAGTAATATTTGTTTAGCGAGATTTAGCCAAGATTACACTAATATTTGGAACGAAGATATCTACAATATTGCAAAAGGAATCTTAAGGATTGATGGAATAAATATATTATGGTATATATTATCTATTGCTAAAATTTTTTGAAATATTAGTAAAATATTACAAAAACAGATTTAAATGATATTTGACCTTTCTTATTTCTAGTTTATTTTTCAAGTATCTTCAGCACTCAATTTACTGTAATACGAGCTAAAATCTAGTAAAATCATTGTCCCATTTAAGTTGTTTATTGCAATACTCGCTGTTAAAAGTAATATAAGATACAGTACAGTAGAGGTTAAAATAGCTTGTAACATTTCTTATCTGTTCAAAAGTTCCGATTCCCAGGTTCCTAGAATTCTTTGTGCAGGCGAAATGTACTTTTACGTTTAAGCCTTCTAGCAGATGCTCTTAACTAGAGATGAGTCGTTATTTCAGTAACGTTATTTTGGAACGTTATTTTACGGCAACGTTACGTTTCGTTACTCGTTCATTAAATAACTTGTTATTTTGTTAACGAGTACAATGGTACACAGTGAGATATGGAGAGTGGCACTAGCGTTATGGAATTAATAGATCACGAGTTTTTTAACAACGTTACGTTAAAACATGCGAAGTCGTCGTTCCAAATATTACAAATGGAATTGAATAAATAAATCATTAATAATTATTAATTAGAGGGAGGTTTCGGTAGAGGGTTTTTAGCTTATAAAAATAAGCAAATCTTATAATTACTTATAAACATAACGTTGAGCTTACAAACAGCTATGCGATTACCTACTTTTTGATTTCGGAATAAAAAAAGTTCAAATCACAGGTCTTTCTTGAACTCATTTCTAGTGCTAAATTTGTGACCGCAAGCACCCACACGATACTATAAAAATGTATATTAAAAATCTAGGTTTTGGCGAGTGAAGAGTGAATAGGTACTGTAAAATTATTTGGCTGGTCAAGTTGTTTAGAGGAACAATAATACAATAAATAATGTGCACGTGCTGAAATATACAACAAACAGAATAAAAATGCAGATGCCGCGGTCTTCGATATTTGGGTCTTTCAGGGCGTTCGTTAGCATCAACGATAACAACATTACTGGTCAGCGGTCACGGATGACTCCCATTATTACGGAACGCCATGCGTTTTATCAGTAACGTGGTAACGTTATTTCGGAACGTTATATTTCGGTAACGGGAACGAATGTAACGTTACTAGTCAGTCGCAGTATTTCCCATCTCTACTCTTAACCAACTATATTCCAAGAAATTTGGTGACAATCTACCTGCTTTAGACAGAAATGCTTTTGTAGTGTATTACCATCTGGTGTTTCGAACAAGGTGCCTGCAGAAAACGGTGCTCGGCAACAGAAGATGATATTAAAAAATCTGTATCGGTTTTTTGGCCACCGCTAAAAGGAGACTGTCAAGGGCTGAAGGAAGGTAATTGCATATGTGTTTTTATATTTTTATCATCTGTTCAAACAATTTTCTATTCAGAAAGTAACTCAGTGAGTCTTTCAGTTATAATTAAAACAAAGAGGTTTTTTAATAAATACCTACTATCAGCTTTTTACATTGCAGTTTTCAGATATTTTATAAATAAACATGTATTTTACTTCTAATAATTATAAATTCAAATCAAATTTTAATTATAGCATTATGAACAGATAATTTTTGTTAAATTGATTTGAAAATTGTGATAAATGACTTTGGATAATGGCTAATTGTAGATATAATATTATTGTATAGTGATTACTCCAAAACGAAACCAAATGATAAAAATTACCTGCTAACAACTAGCTGTCCTTATTAGTAGCTTCAGCGTACTTATGCGAACGCTTTGTCCGTCCGTCCGTCCGTCCGTCTGTCTGTCTGGATCGCCTGTAACTTTCGAACGGCTACAGATATCGAAATTTTGAAAGGGGGCAAAGTTGTTGCTAAGGTCCCGAGCACCTTCATGCGCTATTTGGTTTTGGCGAAAGGTGGCGATTTTCCACTTTGCAAAATTTCCAAGCATTGTAGCACAGTGGCGGCTTGTCCACTTGGCGCCATCTACAGAACTTCGGTGGTCACGTTTTGAACTACACATTCTGGGTGCACTATAATTCCACTTGGCGCCATCTACAGAAGGTCGGTGGTCACGTTTTGAACTACACATTCTGAAGCTACTCTTTAGATCTGTAGTTGAGCAGTTTATTTAAAGTCTGCGGCAGTGAATACAGCTATTTATTAAAAAATTATTTTACTAATAATGAAATCTAATGTTTTTTTCTATTTCAATGTTATATCAGGAAAGACGGCTGTTTCGCCTATTTCAATGATTTTTACTGTATTTGACAAAACTCGTTATTTTTTAATAAACTATTTTTTTACAGAGTGGAGCCCCCACTATCAGCACAGAGAAATTAGTGTTATTATTAGTTATATTTATTTAATTATAAATTGCAATGCTAATAAATAAACCGGACTGAAACAGATAAAGATCTTTTATTATTATTATTATTAATAATAATCAAGCCGTATATCCCGCGTGCATGTAAACTAGTCTGAATAAATTTTTACAATTTTCTGTCACTGTTTTGCTCTGAAGAAATATGTCTCCTAAATTTTCCGCCACAAATTCCCTTGTGATACGCACTCGGGACTTCTGTTGAGCAAATTAACTTTCCAAATTTCTTAGCAAAAGATTCCAACAGAAAACGTTAACATTTAATCGCTATGCATTTAGGATGTTGATTATTTATCCTCAATATTACAGCAACATATACTGGAAATATTTCTACAATATTTTGAATAAATATTATGTTTACATCATTACTGATAGTTTTGAAATATTTCTTCCAAATATTAGCACAATGTTTTGAAGCCAATATTGTAGTAATATTCCCAGCATATGCTACAAACATATTTGGAAATATATAGCAATAATATTTTTTTTCAATATTAGCTAAATATTTTTAAGAAATATTTAGATAATATTGTCAAATATTATAAAATAATATTTTGGGCAACATTTCCAATAAATATATCCGTAATGTAAAAGTTAAGTGTCACATAAATATTGTTTAGGAAATATTGTGTGCTGCTTGGGTATGTGGTCCCCCCTCCTTTCTAAACATTAGTTATAACATTCCAATTAAAAATTATAATTATTGTTATGAAATCTTGTTGATGTTCAGATCGTTTGTTATTAATTACACTTTTTTAGATACCTGTTTCTTTTATTCGAACACAAAAATGATGCTTTTTAGCACTAATTCTAATTAAAGTAATTTTCAGGCTGTTAGGTGAGCAAAATTTAAGTTCAACAGTATATCCTGATCGTATCCGATAATAAGTTAACTTTGAAGTATCTCATTTTTCATAATACACAGAGTGTTAAGAAAAAATTGGGAAACCAGTAAAAATTGTTTTTGGAGTAAGTGGCTGTAAATTTATATCTGACACCTTCTTTCAATCATCACAACTTTTTCAAATAGTATTCTTGTTTATTTGAAAAATAGGGGGTACTTTATTTTTCAGCCATTTTCATATTTTCGGGGCTGCTCCATGTACGAGATATAAGAAAGAAAATATTTAAATTTTGGCGAGTGCATCTTTAGTTTCAGAAGAGTTTGTGTCCAAATTTATGCCGGTCCTGTGATTTTCCAAAAATTTTGCACCAAATAGAAAATTTTTTTGTCAATTTTAAAAAAATCTTTTTATAAAAGTTTGTGCTTCAGTTACAACCAGTTTTAGGAATATAATGTTTCCCCTGTTTTAAAGTTTGGTAGAAATGTAATTTATTTAAAACTGCAACAACTTGAAATTATTTTGTTGCTAAGATTTTTTTAGGAAAGATAAAAAAAATATTGTATTTAAGAATTTAATTATGGTAGATATAAAGATTCAATACAAAACCATGATTATTACTGTTTTTTTATTGAAAATTTTATTACGTCGTGGAAACAAATTATTTCGTTCAATAACCTTTAAGAATAGTAGAGCATAAGGTTTAATGCAATTTATGTAAATAAAATAATCAGTTTTGTTGACGTAACAAAATGTTTAATTAAACTTCATTTTTAAATACAATATTTTTCTTACGAGTTTTAAACTAAAGTATTTCACTCGAATCGCAATTTTAAGTTAATTAAATTTCTCGCTAAACCGTAAAACAATTGAAACATGTTATATTCCTAAAACTGATTTTACACAATACAATTTTTGAGAAATATACGGGTGTTACAAAAATATATGGACAGATTTTGTGTGGTTTTATGCGTTTATATAAGTAATTTGAGTAGAGGAATGCATGTCCGCTGAAGCCACCTTTCTGTGCTACCCAGCTGTCAAATTGTAACTGCTAATAGAGGATGTATTGAAATAAAGCATCATAAATAATATAGGCGAACCACACAAAATATGTCCACATCTTTTTGTAACGCTATGTGTAATAAAAGTTTTCCATTTGTTGTAAACTTTTGGGAAACGCTGTACATCAGGGGTACACACTATTAATTTTTCCTGGCTTAAGATACTACACGATCAAAAATTTTGGAGACCACTGGATTAGATAACTATGACATATAACAGATCATCGTAAAGGGAAGGTTCATACAGTTTTAGAATTTATAATAATACTGAGTATGGGTACGTTCCGTTTAAAATTTTGAATGAATTTACTGCATCTCAAATATTTGATACGCAATTCTTTTTTATGATTTTGACAGATTATTGAAAATACAATTTCTAACAACTTTCATATGTATAATATTTAAGATTCTTACAGTAGCCAAGAGATCTGCTGTAACACATAAAACCAAACACACTGTACGTACACTAAATAGATACCCTTATCCTTTGAGTACCACTCTAATAGTATCGGGGTTATAAAGAATAAGAATTAGTCAAGAGAAGCTGGATAGGAAAGAATAAAGATAAGAGGTCATAAACTAGGCGAAGTACAATCTAGACCCGGCTAGGGTACCTTGGGATCACCAATTCTTGTACTCACAAGGTGATGATGATGTACATAATGGTTCAAAAATGTAGAATTTAATTAGAAATGGTGCTGCTGTCTTGGAGCAAAGAGAATCAAGAGAAAACTAACTTTCGTAATTAGTGGCAATCAATTCTTACACTTATTTACTTGTTATATGAATAGTTATAGTATCACATTTTTTAATGTGGTTGATATCCAAATACACAATAACTAAATTTAATTATAATAGTTTATTGTTGATTAAATTCATAGAAACTAAGTTGACGTTGAGAATGGAAAAAATTGGAATATTTCTTAAATAACAATTGCTGTTACATAGAGCTGAGTAATACCCTGGTATTCGAATACAGTATTCTGTTACTTTTCCTATATACGAAGTGTTAATACATTTAAAAAAATTATCTTGGCCATTCAAAATTTTCATTGTAAAGATTACTGTTTAAATTACCAATACCATTATATGTTCATATTTTACTGTAAGTTGTATTTTTACAACATTATTTTGAAGCTTCAAACTAATATTTGTTTTAACTCATATCTACCTAGAGAGTCTTCTATATAATATTATTTATTTGCATATTTTTATTTTAGTGAAAGAAACACTGAAGGATAACGTTATCCTAACTTATTTAGAAGCACGTGAGAAAAGCTTCATCAATGCAGAAAACGAATGTGAAGAAGGTGGTAACTTCACACATTTTCGAAGTAAAAGTACTGGTTCATCTAATTCGTCACTCTATTCAGTGCTTGGTTGCGGTAAGAATAAATTGTATTATATAAGATACATTTCAAATTAATTTTCTTTTATAGTAATATCACAATCAAGTTTAGAAGGTTCATATTTCGACACGGGCTCTGTTGGCAGTGCAGATAGTCTATCAACACCCACAAGATCCTGTAAGACTAAAATTTATAGTATCTCTATATATTGAAAACTCTACACCCAATGCTTAAATTTAATATTAATCGAAACAATTTTGTAATAATAACAGTATTTTTCTGTACATGCCTATTGTCAACTTGTTATGATTTTCATTTATATGTCTCTATTAATATTAAAGGTAAAAGGCAAAAAACAATCGATGAAGATGATGACACATTATACAAATTACATAGATGTAGAAATGAAAGAAGCTATGGTAAGTGTAAAACTTTTTATTAACAAGACAATATTTTAATAGTGATAATATTATAGAGTTAAACCGAGGCTTATATTTTGAACACGAAGTACATTATGAAGACAAACAATTTGATTATGAAGACAAACAATTTGATTATGAAGACAAACAATTTGATTATGAAGACAAACAATTTGATTATGAAGACAAACAATTTGATTATGAAGAAGACAAACAATTTGATTATGATGAAAAATATCCGGAAGAGGAGAGAAATTTTCAACAAGTAAGAAGTTGTGGTGAGTGAATATTTTTCGGTAATGAAAACAAAGAAGTAAAAATGTGTTTTTATATTACAGAGACGAGACAATTTGTTGAAAGTTTGAATGATAAACCGCAATACAAATGCCAACAAAACCGTGGTATGTACAAAATATTCTAATTAGAACACAATATTGTAAAGATAATGATTTATATTATAGGACAAAAAAGAAAAGCTTCTGAAGCAAACTCAGAAGGTTTTGACATATTCCGATACAGAGGTGAAAGAAGAGCAGGTAAGTGTAACTTAAACAAAATAGTTTTGCAGGAATGATGACTACCTACTGTTAATTACATAGCTGTATAAGTGTATACACAGCATGCGAAGATCAAACAGTTTCAATATATTAGATATACAGGGTGATTCACTAGCCTCTTTACAAATTTTGGCAATGGAAAGTAGAGTTAATTTGATGAAAAACAAATCATATAACCATAGGTCAGACAATTAATCAGAAGGGAGCTATAGCCCTGAAGATCGTAATAAAAAAAACACAGATTTTATTTAATTAAAATAGTACAGATAAAGCAAATTTAGTGTAATTTGGTATAGCTACACGAATTTTTACTCTGACTTAGATGTCGGTGAAAAAGATTGATATTCGGTTCAAAAAGGGTAGTTTATGCAAAGGTGAGAAAATGTTTTCTGTCATAACCTTTTATAATAAAAATTTTAGTCAGTTCTGGTTAGGTAATAAAAAAGAATAGACTATTCTGCATACAAAAAGTACTCTTGTTTGAAATCGCTGAGAGCAGTAGTTTTTGAAAAAACTGAACCAAAAGATTGAAATTTGCTACTAAAGTTTGTTTAAAATTTGCTTAAAATTTGGTACCACCTTTTTTTCTACAAATCGCGACTAAGTTTTGGTATAAACAAACAACAATTACTAGCTTTTGTCATGTTAAATCATGGATACGTTTTTAAATATAAAACTTTATAATCTCTGTAATTTTTGAACAAAGAATCATATATGTAATTTTTTTAATGAAATTAAATCTACTTTTTATTGCCATAGTTTATAAACAAGCTAGTGAATCACCCTGTATTATGATTTCTCAATCTTCTTGTCATATGTTCATTGATTAACATCTGACCTACGGCAAATTGTAATTAGCGAATGTTAGATTTCTTAGTCTCTTTCAGTTAAAAATGTTTGCTTTTTTACATACTTTGCCTACAGAACTTATATAATAGGGTCTTTAATGCCTCAATATACTTCTCACAATAGCACAAACACAATTTTAATTACCTATATTAGTATCAGAACACACGGCGCTTGCAAATTAAAGAAGGTGTAATATTAAAATTAGCTGGTGCTAATTATAAAGACAATGTAGGTAGAAGTAATTTGATTGTTCTAAATTGAATTAAAGTAACTTATAATAATCACATCCACATCCATTTTTATAGATTAGTGCATAAATCACATATCATGGAGATAGATAGGTCCCGGGTGGTGTAGCTTGAACAAGCGTCTATGTTCGATCAGCAGAGTTAAGCAACGCTCTTTCTGGTCAGAACTTAGATGGGAGTTCCACGGCTGCATCTCTCGGCGCCTCGTGATACGGCTGTCACGGAAATAGTTGGTCCCGGCGGTCATAACAACATCATGGCAGTCGTTAGTTGGGGTTGGAAGTCCCCATAAATGTACAGCGACGCCTATAATTTGCCTAACGGCTGTTGGCTGAGTGCGATATAAATATATAAATATTTTCTTGATGACATTACTGTTGATAAATAAAATTTATTAGCTCAAAAGTTCATAAAACTGTAGAAAATTTGTTTTCTTATTAGCATGATGACTGGTTAACTAGGTAAGTCAGTACTAGGTACTGGGTACTCAACTGTGGTGCTTACATTTAATACACTTAAAAAAATGTGTATTAGCAAAAACATATTATGGCTTTTCAATCTTCTTAATGTTCATTGACTAACACCTGACCTACAGCAAATTGTAATTAGCTAATGTTCTTAATTTTCTTAGTCTCTTTCAGTTAAACATTTTTTGATGTCTTTTACATACTTTGTCTACAGAACTTATGGTAAAACTTTAATATAAGGTCCTGCCTATTGCGCATGATTAAAAATCTGTCATGAATGTGAACAGCGGTTCTAAAACAATCTTAGAGGCATTAAATTTTAAAAAATAATCAAAGGCTGCATCTACCCTAAACAGCCTAGAAGGATACACAGCATTAAGTATCAGAACACATGCCTCTTGTGAATTAAAGAATGTACCAAAGCTGTTGGCAAAGTGAGACTTGCAGGCTCGCTATTCTCTCTAAGCAGCATTTTCTGTCCACATTCTGACATACGCCTCCCCTGTTTCTTTTCAGTTGTTCCTATCCTTAGCTAACATTATCCAGTTTTTTCCCACAACTTTGACGATATCATCAGTCCACCTCGTGATTGGTCTACCCACACTTCGTCTTTCTCCCCATGGCCGCCATTTCGTTGTTATGCGTGTCCATCTTTCATGTTCCATTTGGGCCACGTGTAGGCTCGCTATTAACCCCAGTCAATACTCCATAAAATATTCCACTATATCAGATAAGGGTTAATATTAAAATTAACTGTTGCTATCAAATGAATTATAATGATAATGTAGGTATAAGCAATTTGATTGTTCAAAATTAAATTAAAATAACTTATAATAATCGCATCTAAATTTATTTTGTATAGATTAATGCATAAACCACATATGATCAACATATTTTCTTAACGACATTACTGTTAACAAATAAAATTAATCGGTTCAAAAGTTCATGAGACTAGAAAATTTGTGGATCGCACTACTAATACTTGATTTATCTTTTTATTAGCATGATGACTGGGTAACTAGGTAGGTCAGGACTACTGGGTGAGCAATAGCTGAATTCAGAAAACTCAACTGTAGTGCTTACATTTCATGCACTTAGAAAAAATTTGTATTAGTGAAGGCAAATTTAAAATAACCATCCTTTCTGTATCCGCTTGTGATTAACAAGCTTGAAAGAATATTTAGATAGGTAGTTCAAATTATTAATTAATGAAGTTTAGGATTAGGTTTCTTATTAAGTTACTTATTTTAAATACCTTTAAAGACATTACTTTTCTCTTGTTGCCTATTTACTACACTTATTTTCATAAACAACCGAGATATATGCAAAAGATACGTTTTTATAGTAGATTATTGTTTTAAAGAAATTAATAAATTCATTCTACCGTGCTAAAATTTGCATAAACAATTTTCTAAGTAGGTGTGATTGAATTTGAATTGAGGTATGAACTGAAGTTTTCATAATGAAAATAAGTGTAGAAAACCTTATATTGTAGATTTTGTAACAGTTTGTACCATAAAATGCAAATGCCATTTACTTACTAAACGACACATTTAAATGATTAGTTTTTACCAATATCTTACATTTTCCTTTTTTAGTACTTAGAACTTGCTCCGATCTCTCAACCGATATATCTACGCAAGATGTAAGCGCTGGTTTGCCAATGGACGTAGACGAGTAATTTCACACCATAGGTGAGTAAACATTTTCGTTAATAAAATAAATCTATTTACAATTTAGTTTTTTCCTTACAATATAGAGAGCGTATCTAGCGAAGGGATCTTTTTTAACCGATATCTCTGGAATGGTACTGTGATAAAATAAGTTCTACTTCCGCATATAATATTTTTATATGTGTCAAGATTATGTTTGCGACATATTTGTGATATTTAAGGGAAATTAATGTCTAAATTACAAGTTTTTTCTAAATAAAGTGTTGTTTTATTTACCAACAATGCAGTGCCTGTATTGCCTATTTTCAAAAACAATAAATCAACTTACTTGAACTATTTTGTTAAAATTTTAAATTATTTTGTTAAGGAAGTATTCTTGCTTCATTAAAAACATAATCGTTCTAAACTAATGAAAGTGTATTTAAGAACTATAACAGAAAAATTTTGTTGAAAGCTTTGCTGTGACATTCCAATGGATATAAACTAGCTTTTAAGCCTATCACATAGGTGGCGTTGCTTAATTAAAATAATTTTTGCATTTTTAAATTGGATTGTAAAAAGTTACAGAATAAAATGTTTTTAACGTCTTTAGTAAAGAAACTACACCGCAAGAAAAACAACTTTTTCTAGGTCAAATAACGATTAAAGAGCATTCAAAATAATGTACAAAATAGGTAAAAACATCTTAATGTTTATAGTAATACTGAAACACTAAGAGAAAACACTTAGTGACGCAATTGCAAAGATTTGCAACAAAAAAAAAACATCGCAATCGGTGAGATTTGAACCTGTGTTCCCAGGCAAAATCCAATAGCTAGGCTAAATTCAACTGCTGACGTACTTGCTAATCGTTACATTATAAAGGACACGGTGACAACAGGATCGATGGCAGACAAATTGAGTCCGATCACTATCGATGAAAATGTGACCGACACAGGCAGGTAGGCATGCACCACACGAGTTTATATACAGAATGTTGCAAAAATGGCGGATCAACTCCATGTCATATTATTAAGGTAAACTTTATGACTCCGAAAACATAATAAAAGAATTCTTTGTGTTATATTTTTTGAAAATATGGTTGTCTAAAGTTTGATGGAAAACCGCACACTCTTAAAACTAGTTATACGAATACAAATAGGTATTTATAAATAATTTTTCCAAGCAACTAAAAGAAATTCAAGAACTTCTAAAATTCAAAAAACATGCAAAATATATTTAAAATAGATACATTTGGCAACAATGCCTTCAATAAGTTGCAAAGAAGTTACTTCAATTAAGTGTTACATCCATGAAAACAATACAGTTTCACTTATTTATAACTAAGCAATGTTATTTTAAAGTTAATAAAACCTCGCTAGATCTTAAAAATATAATATAATCAAAGTTTGTATTATATCCTTACTCAGGAAATGCCCCTTAATAACGTAACTTGAAGTTAATCTGCCATTTTTGCAACACTCTGTATAAGGATGATACTACAAATGAATTTGTGATAAGAAAATCAACAAAAGTTGAATTTGGTTGTGGAAAAGTAACAAATATTACTTTCAATATTGTAATTGATATTTTAATGTTATCAGCTTATGGAATTAATAATAAATAAAAATGTTTGCTTTATATTAAGATTCCTTCTCTATTTAGCATCACCCAACTCAAATCACTTACTTCACAGCTCAGAGGAGCGGCTAATGAGACGTTGCACCCCAGCGGCAGAAATACTAGAGGCGCTCATGCAAACAAATCAAAGTAATCAAAATATTAGCCTATCTTAAAAACTATACGCTTTTGTTTTTTTACTTCCCTCATCTAAAAGACGAAGGAAATATTGTAATCGCGAAAAAATCACCTTTTCAAATTTCTCCAAATCTTCACGATTCAGGGTCCCTAGATGACCAAAAAACAGGTTTTCCCAATTCCGTCTGTCTGTTGGTGGTATAACTCAAAAACTATTTGTCGGAGAAAGACAATATTTTGCATACGCATTATATATCTACCTAGTATAAAACCGAGAAAATTTCAAACAAATATATACAGGGTGAGCATCTTAAAATAATAAAATTTTGTTTATTTTTGATTTAACTTAGCAATAAATACAAGTAATAATTTGTACATAGTGCAGGCTTTATTCTTACCAAAAATGGGCACCAATAGATACAGAATAAATGTTGTACGATACAAAAAGGAGCAACAAATTAGTATGTTACTTAACACGTTGACCGCCATGTGAAGCACGAGTGCATCGCATGGCTCCTTAATATATGGGCCACGCCACTCACATGTGTTTCGCATGTTACTTTCACTCTAGGCCACGCAGCTCACATTTGCGCTGCACTATAGTCGTATTCTTATGAGAGATTAAGGAGTATGGCCTGGGAAACAAAACCTATGTGTTGGCCCGGCTCTAGACTAAATTTAAGACATTTTATACCTTATTTATAACATTTTTGACATGTATAAGCAAAAACGTTGTGGCCCCAGATATTCGAAAAATTTTTACTTATACGGCGGTCAACGTGTTAATACAGCTGCAACGCAGGAATTTGAAGGGTCGGTGCTCTTTAGCTCAGATAGAAATAGCCGCCTGCCGTTTGAATTCGACCACCAGTAACGTTTTTTTTTTATTTGAAAATTTATTTAATTTATTAGAAACATGAAGATATTTTTTTACTTTTAACTTAATTTGATTTCTAAAATTATTTAGTGTCACAATGTCGACGAGGGAAGTTCTGGGTAAAGACTTTTACAGATTTTTTTTTAGTTGTCAAAAATACTTCTGAGACTCAGTTTACTGCACTGACATCTTTAAAAATAATTATAGTATTTAAATTTAGAATTTGGCTAGATTTGAGCGTAAAAATGAATCTTAATATTATTTACTCGTCTTGTTTCATAGCAGTGTACAGCGTTATGTGTTTTAAACTAGCCTAAGTTTTCTCTGACATACAATATCAATAAATCTTTTTCTCCTAAAACCCTGGTACAAAATGACTTAGTGGTTACTAACACATTATTTCAGCACAAGGATATACACCGGTTCACAAGGGTACTTAAAAGTCGAGGTGAAAAATCAATAATAGACTTTGTTTTGGTAGGAAAGGAATATAGAAGTATTGTCCAAGATGTAAGGGTTAAAAGAGGGGCTGAAATAGGAAGCGATCACTATTTGGTAGTCGCTAAACTGCTAGGAAAAGAAAAAGTAAAGCAACAAATGAAAGACAAAGGAACGAAACATCATAGTATAAAAACCTACAACTTACAAAAAGAAGAAACACGGGTTAACTACAGGAAACGAATAGAAGAAGAAATAAACAAGATCTCGCATTTTCTTGAAATAGCGCAAGTAGAGGAAATGTGGAATAAAATTAAAGAAATAATAATACAAAGTGCTACAGAAGTATGTGGAATATCAAATTGTGAAAAGAAAATCAAGCAAACATCCTGGTGGGATGAAAACATAAAGAGAGAGGTAAAAAATAAAAAAAATTTGTGGAAAAACTATTTAAATAAAAAAAGTGACAACAGCTATACTGAATACAAAACACAAAGAAAACTAGTGAAAGAAATAGTGGCAACAGCCAAAAGAGCAGCATGGGAACAGTTTGGAAGAAAAATGGAGGAAGACGGAAAAGGAAACGCAAAAATGCTTTTTAAAGTCGTAAAGGGATTACGCAAGCAAAAAAAAGATCCAAGAAAAGGAATAAGGGACAATACCGGACAAATGCTAACTACTGGAGAAGAAAGATTAAACAGATGGTTCGAATATTTTATAAACCTACTAGACGCAACAATAGAACAAAAAAATATAAAAACGCCAACAAAAGCAAACACTACAGCAAATAATGAGAGTACGGCAGAAAGCCAGGACATAACAATAGATGAAGTAAAGGACGCAATAAAGAATTTAAAGACTGGGAAGGCAGCAGGAAAAGATGGGATAAATGCAGAAATGGTGAAACACATGGGAAACAGAGGACATGAGATCATACATAAATTA
Organism: Agriotes lineatus; assembly: GCA_940337035.1. Lineage (NCBI taxonomy): Eukaryota > Metazoa > Arthropoda > Insecta > Coleoptera > Elateridae > Agriotes > Agriotes lineatus. The sequence goes on along the minus strand of CALNHX010003864.1, from coordinate 78,217 downwards.
ATAGTAAAAATATGGCAATCAAAGAAAATACCACAAGATTGGAGCACTGCAATAATAGTACCCATACACAAAAAAGGGGATCGCAGTTTATGCGATAATTATAGAGGAATTGCTTTGATGAGTGTGCCAAGTAAAATATATGAGAAAATTTTGGAAAAAAGATTACGAGAAGAGGTGGAAGATGCTATTAATGACAACCAATGCGGTTTTAGAGCTGGACGAAGTACGCAAGATCTTATTTTCAGCATGAGGCAATTAAGCGAAAAGAAACTAAACCACAACGGACATCTCTATGCTTGTTTGTAAAAATGAATCTTAATATTATTTACTCGTCTTGTTTCATAGCAGTGTACAGCGTTATGTGTTTTAAACTAGCCTAAGTTTTCTCTGACATACAATATCAATAAATCTTTTTCTCCTAAAACCCTGGTACCCTGAACAGTTGTCGGGTTAAGATCAATAAATAAATATAAAAACCTGGTACTAGGTACTGCAAACAATTCCAGAGATGCATATTTATTTTTCACATCATAGGTACCTGTAGTCTAAGTCCAGACATAATTCTGATTACTTTTCTTTGTAACGCAAATATTCTTATACATATTGGTGGTAGATCACGTGAACATAGGCTGTCAAATGAACTAGAATACAGTTTATGGACTTCGTATGCGTTAGACATAAATAGACATATTTGACTTAAAATCTAGTGCCTATGCTAAAATTCAGTGGTTTCAAAAGCAAAACACCTGCGGATACTAGATGTTAATCGCATATTAGTCTATTTCTGTCTAACGCATACAAGCCCATAAGTATTCTAGTACATTTGGTTTTGTATGTTCACATTATTCACCACCAATCTGTATATGCTTAAATATTCCTAAATGTATACTTAGATAATATATACCTGCTGATGCCGAGATTAAGAAATTAACGAATTGGTCTTTCTATAAAGAAAATTATGAATAAATAACTACATGAAGCGTAAATTCTTTTATACTACTGTGATTTTCTATTCAGACACGGTTCATTTGATTTTTCTACATCAAAAATTAGAAAAATTATTTGATACCAAATCGCCTTATTCATGTAAATTACTTACTCCTTGGCACTACGGTCCACAAGGGGCCATGCCTCCCGAGAAAGGGGTTTCTAGACTGCTGTTTTACAAGATGCGATCGTCATGTAAATTAAAACTAGTAAAGAAATATTCAAGTGTCAATTATCAAGTAAGTATGTACATATCTAACTGTGATAATATTATAGTGTAAGTTAGACATTTTAAATTGCTTATTTAAGCTTATTTTATCACCCGAGTTTTCAGATCTATCTAGTGATGATATCATTTGATATAACTGGCCAAATGCTTATTAAATGAATGTGTTCTGAAATTTAATTTATTTGTATTTAACATAATTCAGGTAAACAGTCACTGACATTTAACTTTTAACAACCTTCCGCGAACTTACAACAAAGTATACAGTAAAACAAGCCCACCTTAGCTTAAACAATGAATAATGCAAATGCAATAATGTGAAAAATAAATTTCGAAGTGCAAAACTTTAAACTGAAATTTTAATATTTTTTAACTAATTAATATCGATATTTTTCTTTGGAACTCATTCAATGTGCGGTTGAGCAAATCAAAATCTAGCGAATTAATATTGTATTTGTTGAAATAAAGAGAAAGCATAGTAGCTGAAGAATTAAATGAGAAGTGAGTATGCAGAAATGGTCGTGACGCCCTCGCTGCTCTTGATTATCCATAGTGGGCACCTTGCTCATTTGGAGCGCAGTTGTTACAATAATAATTACTAGTTTCAAGCATCTAATACCAGAATTCCATTGATTCACCAACATACTCTCAGAAGAGTTTTTTTGATAATTGTATCAGGTATTAGCGATTGCAACCCTCAAACCAAATTAAGGTCTAGTTACGGGTAAGCCAGACCAGCAAGCGTCACTATTAGGGTGACTTATCTCTTATTCTGCTCGCACTAGATGTGTAGGATTTCTATCAATAAAATTTTAAGCCCCGCAATCAAGGCAAGTGGATTGCTTTCCTAAACCGTTTGTTTCTAATTTTAAGATTTAGAACTGTTAAACGTTAGGTCAGTGGTTCTTAACCTTTTTGGAGGACGACCCTGAATTCAAAATCTTTGAAGCCCACAACCCTAGTTGTTTTATGCTAACATACAAAAATCATGCTGATAAAAGCGATTAGTACTATATTTTAATAGGAACATTGCATACAGCACTTAACACTATTTTACATAAAGTATTTTGAGAAGATAGATATCAAGCTTTAATAAGGACAGGGTAGCCTCTAAAAGTATAATATGACAATAAATATAGGATACCAAAATTAAGAGCATCGTATCAGTTGCAATTTAAATGACAATTGCTGCAAATGTCACTTCGATCTTTTGTCGACACCTTCTCGTTAAAAGTATGCAATAACCGTATTAAACAAGATGCTTACTACAGAGCAAAATCATTTTGTTTGCAACCTCTATAACCAATAACGGACCAAGTATCAAGTACGTTAAATTCCAATTTCTAGAGAATGGGAACGATGGAAAACAACATTTTCAATTAAACTCCCCCAGTCAGTCGCAACTGCGAAATTGAGAAAGGGATAGTACAGTTCTTCCAAAATTTATGTCAACCTCTATTTAGAAATTACCTATGTAGGAAATCTTCAAGAATGCTTGGAAGCGAACTATGCTTGCAAAGGGGTGGTGGTCACGTGGGAGCATGTCATACATCAATACAATAGACATCAAAACTGGAAATATTAAAGTGATAGTTGTTAACCACAACAAATTAAGTTTGCAAACTTCGGTATCCTATATTTATTGTCATACTTAGATGCGATACAGATGACTAAACACGGATAAGTTTCAGGCTTTTTTAATTAGCCGCTTTTTGTATCAATTATTTTGGTTAAGTTTTAGGTTCAGATTAAAAAAAATTAGCAGTAAACTACGAAATTAGGTTTTTTTGATGACGTTTTGAGCACGATCAATATTTTAATTTTAGATTTGGCACACTCATTTCTTCAGTTCTCCTTGTGAAATTGAGTTGTAATATCAGAGGACATCAGAAACACAATAAATTGATGAATTATGCAAAAATTTAATAAACAAAATATTAATAATAATATTTATAATTAATAAATATAGAAGTCATTATTTAAATTAAGAGGGCGGAGTGAGAAATCTAGTAACAATGAAACAAAATAAAACAAAAAATATTTTATTTTTTAACGTAGTCGCCTTTTAGGTCAATACACTTAGACCAACATTTTTCCAATTTTTTCGACCCCTTCTGAAAAATACAATTTTTTTGAACCCTTCAAATAGGCGTTTATTGAATCGATGATTTCCGTATTCGAACCGAATCTCTTTTAGCCGAGCCATTACTTCAAGTTCAGGAACAGGAAATAATCACAGGGAGCTAGGTCTAGAGAATATGGTGGATGCGGAAGCAATTCGTAGTGTAATTCATGAATTGTGGCCATGGCAAGCAAACACTTGTGCACCCGTGCATTGTTCTGATGGAAGAGAACCTTTTTTGTAGCCAAATGTGGTCATTTTTCTTTCAACACGTCGTTCAAATGGTCCAATAAGTTACAATAATATTCTCCATTGATTGTTTTTCCCTTTTCAAGATAATCGATATAAATTATGCTGCGGGCATCCCAAAAACCTGAGGCCAAGACTTTGTTGGCCGATAAAACGGCCTTAGCCTTCTCGTGCAGGGTTCGCCAGGAGCAATCCATTGTTTAAGACTAATCCTTGGTCTCGGTGTATGATGATGAATCCATGTTTCATCAACTGTTATTAAACGACTTAAAATCTCCTTTCTATTGCTCTTGAATATCGCTAATTTGCCTCTGAAGTTTTTACACTTGTGCGTTTTTGATACCTTGCTCATATTCAAATGTTGTTCAAAATATTCCGCACAGGTTCATCTGAGATACGTAGGTACTACGGATGTTCCGAATACTCGTATTCGTATTCTTATTCGCGAGTATTCGCTATATTTTCAATATTTGTATTCGTAATCGTATTCGCCAAAATTAACACGAATATTATACGAGTATTTGACATTAAAATTATAGAAATATAATAAGAATTTTAGTAAAAATATAAAACACGTATTAATACATTAAATAAAACATTTTTTTTAAATATTAACCATTCTATAACATTAAATAAAAAACAAAACTATTTCCATACTATTTCTAAAATTTGCAGCGCGTACAAAAACAATGTTGATGTTAATATTATTCACTCAAAGTCATGTACTTATTCGTATTCGTATTCGTATTCGCGAATATTCATAACAGTATTTATATTCGGTATTCGTATTCGCGAATATGAATTTTTGTATATTCGGAACATCCCTAGTAGGTACTATCTCGAGCAAATTCACTCTACAGTCTTGCAAGACAATATCATGAATGTTGTTGATAATTTCTGGTGTAGTCACCTAAATTGGGCGTCCTGGACATTCGGCGTCGATTGTGCTTGTACGATCACAGCGAAAATCAACAAACTACTTGTGAATCATTTCAATCGATGGTGAAGAGTCCCCATAATATTTATCAAGCTTTGTTTTGGTTTGTGTAATGGTTTTTCCAAGTAAAAAATAATGTTTAATTACCACACGAAAGTCACTTTTTTCCATGTTTGCAAAAATTGCTTTCAATGGCTATCAACGATGAACTAAATGACAATTCAGTTGAAAAATTTTAATGTAGCCTAGTGACAGATGATATTGACAGATGCTACTGAGATTTGCAATTGTAAGATCCTTAGTGTTATATTTACCAGACTTCTCACTCTGCCCTCGTAATACATTTTAAACTAGCCACGCATAACAACCGTTACAATAAATATTACGACATAAATAACTAAAAATAACTACTAATTGCTAACATTAATAATTAATGGGCGAATAATCAGGTACAAACCGATACAATATTTAAAAAAAATGTAAGCATAATATTTTTTTAAAAACCAAAGGAAAAATATCTTCACGTTCGTAATAATATTAAAAAAATAAAAAGAAGTACTTGATAATGCGAATAACATCAGTTTTCAAATGAAAAACATGATGGAATTCGAACTTCAGCTCCTGCGAATGCAATTCAACGTTTGGCACTAGCCTTCAAGCAAATTGCCCGTTTGTTGCATTCGGCCACCGAGGGACCCTCGCATCAATGAAATGTGGCCCATACTAAACGGCCTAAATATTGGAAACTTTGAAAACGAAATTATACTCGCAAAATCATTCTTACCGATGATGTTCACGGCCTAATTTAAAAGACGCATCGCAGCGATTTCGATGAGTGGAAGCGCAGAGCAATCCAGCCTAAATACCCAAAATTAATACTCAAAGAATAAAATTAGAAGAAACGCTCTTACCAAAGTTGGAAGCGCGCCCGCGATCATGCTCAAAGCGGCTTCGCTTGCTTGGAAAACAAGCACGCCTCTAGAAAAATCAATACTATACCAGTTACTGCACTGTTTTCACAGCCAACGCTAATCGAAAATCGACGACAAGTTCAGACGCGAAAATGTGCAGGTGTTTTTCGCTCCGCACACACGTCAGCTGCGATTAGCTTAAATTCTCTTGCTACAAAATATAGCTACAAAGTGGTCCGAAAATCGGTGTTAAATGCATTAACGCGCTTTTGAAATAAAATTGAAACGCTGCGTTACAGTATTACTGTCGAAGAGAAGCTACGTCCTTTAAGAAAACATTGTCTTTTTAGGCAGTAGGTATACTTGTTGGGAACCAAGAAGAAATAATTTAATTGGAGTAGAACATAAAATAAACTGTTACGTTTTTACGTTTTTTTAGGCTATTTAAAAATTATTCGACGCTTCTTGCATTAAACATTTATTTACAACGATCAATTATTATTATTTACAAACACACGAATCAACAAAGTAGAACACAAATTACTTAAACTACGAACTATAGGCACTATTTCTAACAACGATACATTTATTTATTTATATGCGCTGGATTAAACATCAATTATTTATTTGGCTATTTACGACTTAAACACTAACAATTTATATGGTTATTTATCTGTTATTTATTTCACTAGGGTTATATACACACGGTTCATTTATATGGGAGCTCTACGCGCTTCGCTGCCGAATTCAAACTGACGAGAACTGTTCGCCTTCCAGCTGCGCTGGCTTGTATATTAGCGGAATAATTTTTTCTGGAAGCTTCGCGGGCTTGCTGGAGTTTTCCGGCAACGCTGGCGTGTCACGCACAAGGTCGTTTCTGGAATGTTCGGGAAGGCTGACTCACGCCGTCTCAAGCAGCTGGCTCCAAGGTCGTTCTGCAATGCTGTCGCACGGGACGCTGAGTCATATTTCTGGGGCGACGGCCTAGCCCCAGAATCGTTACAAAACAATATCTCACCAATTGCCAAATATTTGAATAGAACACTTTAAAAAGTCGTACATTTAATAATTAAGAAGTTATTCTCTCTTATCTCTTTGTTCTACTATTTATGCATCAAAAACCGTTTTATAATCTTTTATTAGCTAATTAGCCGGTTGTAGAGAAACTCATCGATATTTTATTATAAATCTTGTATATAAATATGGATACTAGTTCTTCACTTATAAAACTATAAAACTATTTTTAATGCAGCATATCAATTTAAATGCGATATGTTTAATTATAACTCCAGATTTTGACATATTGGCTATAAGTAGAGTTAGAGAATGTGTATTAAAAAAGTTATCGTATTATATTTAAATAAGATATTGACGGCAAGTTTTAAAGCTGTTTTATAAATAGTCCCAAGCTTAATTCGACTTATACTGTATAACTTCCTTAGTATTCGTATTTTTAACTTTTATATTATTTTTGTGTAATCTAAGAATAGTATAGCGGCATATGAGTACCAAGGATCCGTTTTAGATATTTTGAAACAGTTTTTCTTATTCTCCAATCAACACCATCTTGTTTTTCTGGAAGTATTTATTTCAGCTATAGCATTAATTAAAGTACTTCCGACTACAAATATTTGCATAAAACGAATGCATCATTAAAAACTTATTAGGTACACACATATTGTTGATATAATAGGATTAATTGAAGCAAAAGATGAATTTCTTACATCTTCTAGGGCAGTATTGGCAACTGACAACTAATATTTAAGAACAATATGAGCGTTGTCGTAGTTTTTGATATTACATGAAAACAAAGTATCTTATGGATTACAAATTTGCGAAAACAAAAATAGACAAACGTAACTGAATACTGTTATTATTCTTTGTTCTGCCATATATGGAAAATTATTGGATTGTGGTTTCTTTTCTTAATCTAGTATTAAATTAATGTACCTATCGTAACAGTTTTTACACTTACATGTTCACAGTAGAAAATGACTGTTTCTAAATTTTTTCGAAATTTAATAAGTTGTGCAAAAATGTACAAAAAAAATTAGGGTGAGCACCTTAAAAAATATATTTTTTAAATTTTTGCTTTAACTGAGAAATAGATAAAAGTAACAATTTGCACATACCTCAGGCTTTACCCTTGACAAAAATGGAACCCAACAGAAAAAGTGGTCTACCAAAAATCCGTTCTATTTAAGGCAGCCGCGATGCAAGAACGCGAGGAGTGCTTCGTGATACCTGCAGGGAATTACTTTTCGATTGCTTTTGATTGTACTTCAGATACAGCTTGCAAAGAACAAATTACTCACATTGTAAGATATGTCAAGATTGCAGAAAATAGAAGAATTGTTGAAGAAAAGTTTCCTGATTCCATTGAATCAAAACAAAAAATCGGAGATGGACTGGCTCAAGAAATGTTGAACAAACTACAGACCGACAATCTTGTAAATCACAATGCTATGGCAATCGCGCAAATATAGCATTCAAATACCATGTATTCAAAAAGAATATTCACAAGGGTTGGCCATGGAAAATAAAAGCAATGCCAACAGCAAGCCTCAGAATTCATTAATTGGTATCACTAATATCACTATTGTCATAAGTTTATATATTATAAAGTGATTTCATGATTGGAAATTCTAAAGCTTGCTGTTGACATTACTTTTGTTTTTCATGGCCAACCCTTATGTAATTTATTTGTCAACACAAGGTATAAAGCAGTGCAAGTCAGAATTATCGAAGTGAATACATTTGTTTATTTTTTACCTTCTCGTTCACACCCTGAAAATTTGGTAGGAGTTCACACTGCCTACGTATCACAAACAATGATAGTAACAGTTGTTGGCAGTGTTTAACATTTATTTCTATCTTTTTCGTCATCTAAAAGGTGGGATAGACTTATGCCGTATGTAACAGTTTCTTTGAAAAAGCATTGTGATACTCAATTGCCATAAAAATGCAAGCTGTATCTACGGTGTTCAAAGAGTTACCAAAGTTTTTAGAAGCTTTAAAAGAACGTTAAAACTAACGTATGGGTCATAAGTTTTGAGAAAAAGTGGCCTTGAAATTTCTGCTCGATTTTGATGTCTGATCTAGTTGTCGTGAAACCGGTAAACAAATCGTGTTTTGTTGTTATGAAGATTAGTTTTCATGTTGTTAAAAGATCTAAAATTAACCATTAATTTTCGTTTGAATAAAATTTCGTTATTTTGCTGATTAAGCATTTTCTCAGAACTTATGACCCATACGTTAAAGGAAAATAAAGAAACAACTCCGGAACAAAGAAGCGTATTAAACAAATTTTAAAAATAATTTTATCGGTAATTTAGTAGGGTAAAATAATATTTTGGACGAAATGGACAAGGTTAATATTATTCGACAGAAAAATACTAGTAGTGTTTCAATTACTAGCAAGCTAATTAAACATTTAAGTTAAATATGTACAATAAGAAATAAGACGAGAGACGCCTGAGACTTTACACCTCGGCGACAGGAAAGCTAGAGACGCCCCTGAGATTAATAATAATGGCAACCCTTACTCTTGCATTGCTGTCTTTTCAGTATACATAATATCGTGCTATTTTAAAAATATCATGTTCAGATAAATGCGTTTCGTAAATACGAGCAATATCACATAGTATCTCGATAGGAATCCAATAAAGAATGAAAGTTGGCTGATTATACCATTGGAGTTCCGATTAAGGATTGCAAGTTTATCAAAAAATCTTGTCTGATTATGGTCTATTGATAAATAGTGACAGGAGAGTAGGGATGGGCGCGTGACGTGAAAACAGTCGTGTCACGTCGTGAACGTGACTAATATTTGAAAATCGTGACCTGAACGTGAGTGAACGTGAGTGAAAATTTCCAAGGCGTCATTCACGTTTCACGTTAATTTCACTTAAATATTCAATAACGAATAAAAAACTGCAGGGTGCCCCGGCTGCACGTTTTATTTTTAAACCAATGTATTGTGTAGATGAACTTATTATTCTAATAAAAGTAATGTTTTGTGTTGTATACTCAGCTTAACGCTGAATATGTTAATTACGTTTTATTATTAAACCAAAAATGTATTGTGTAGATGTGTAGATGAACCTATTTTTATAAAGGTAATGTTTTGTTTTGTATACTCGACTTAACACTAAAAATGTTGATTACGTTTTATTATTAAACCAATTTCTTGTGTACATGTTTAGATGTACTTATTATTCTAATAAAAGTAATGTTTTGTTTTGTATACTCGCCTTAACGCTGAAAATGTTGATCCTTTTACGTAAAGGTACCTTTAAACCTACGAATTAAAAGGGTTGCCTAGCAACATATACCTTCTGTACTCATACCAATAAGGGAAACGTCAATTCCAATGGCAGCTTTTGGTATTAAAAGTAATGTTTTTGCAGACAGCTGCAAGAAATGTATTTGCGAGAAATCAGTATTTATCCCTTGTCGTAAGTTATTGTAGTCAATTTTCATTTTTTTCTTTTTATATCAATTATTCTGATTGCAACATACCACATAAATTATGTCACGTGCAAAACATATTTTTAGTTCTGTTTAGGGTTTTTTTCATTCGTTTTAAATTTGAACATTCTGTTCTATCTGAATTTAAATTTTGAAATAAAAGCTGCGTGTCACGCCGTGAGTGGCGTGTCACGCCGTGAACGTGAGTGAACGTGAGCGTGAACGTGCGTGAAAGTTAGTGTTTAAAGTTAAAGCAAGCGTGAAACGTGCGTGACGTGAGTGAAAACTCACTCACGCGCCCATCTCTACAGAAGAGTATTTATGAAACACTTAATTTGAGGAAGCGTTGTGAAAACAGCAGCCAATTTTAACGACGATACCCGAAGCAACCCCAAAATCAAAAGATGTAGATAGCTACACACAATACCACGTATAAGCTATTATTCGATTTTCTTAGTTTAAAAACCATACATGGCCAGAAATACGTAAGGAATAAATATCTATATTAACGACAATATCCTAACAACTAAATAAAAGCTCTAATACATGCAAGCTGTCGAAGAGGGTAGCAGCCAGCCCCAAAATATTTAAAAATTAATTCCAAAAAAACTGTAGATGGTGCCACGATTAAACTTATACATAAATTAAGTTGCCCCATAACCAATCTAACAGTGCCCCTGCCAAACAGTCGCAAGCCGTCGAAAGGGGTAGCAGCCAACCCCAAAGTATTCAAAAATTAGTTACGAAAAAACGGTACGTGGTGCCATGATTAAACTTATACATAAATTATGTTGCCCGATAACCAATCTAACAGTGCCCTTCCAAACACTCGCAAGCCGTCGAAGGTGGTAGCAGCCAACCCCAAAGTATTCAAAATTTAATTACGAAAAAACTGTACATGGTGCCACGATTAAACTTATACCTAAATTAAGTTGCCCTATAACCAATCTAAGAATGCCCTTGCCAAACAGTCGCAAGCCGAGGAAGGGGGTCGCAGCCAACCCCAAAGTATTCAAAAATTAGTTACGAAAAAACGGTACGTGGTGCCATGATTAAACTTATACATCAATTAGGTTGCCCTATAACCAATCGAACAATGCTCCTGCCAAAAATTTGCAAACCGTCGAAGGGGGTAGCAGCCAACCCCAAAGTATTCAAAAATTAATTATGAAAAAACTGTACATGGTGCCGCGATTAAACTTATACATAAATTAAGTTGCTCTATATTCAATCTAACAGTGCTCTTGCCAAACATTTGCAAGCCGTCGAAGGGGGTAGCGGACGACCCCAAAATATTCAAAAATTAATTACGAAAAAACTGTACATGGTGCCGCGATTAAACTTATACATAAATTAAGTTGCCCCATAACCAATCTAACGGTGGCTCTGCCAAACATTTGCAAGCCGTTAAAGGGGGTAGCGGCCAACCCCAAAATATTCAAAAATTAATTACGAAAAAACTGTAGATGGTGCCACGATTAAACTTATGCCTAAATTAAGTTGCCCTATAACCAATCTAACAGTGGCCCTGCCAAACAGTCGCAAGCCGAGGAAGGGGGTCGCAGCCAACCCCAAAGTATTCAAAAATTAGTTACGAAAAAACGGTACGTGGTGCCATGATTAAACTTACACATCAATTAGGTTGCCCTATAACCAATCGAACAGTGCTCCTGCCAAAAATTTGCAAGCCGTCGAAGGGGGTAGCAGCCAACCCCAAAGTATTCAAAATTTAATTACGAAAAAACTGTACATAGTGCCACGATTAAATTTATACATAAATTAAGTTGCCCCATAACCAATCTAACAGTGGCTCTGCCAAACACTTGCAAGCCGTTGAAGGGGGTAGCGGCCAACCCCAAAATATTCAAAAATTAATTACGAAAAAACTGTACATGGTGCCACGATTAAACTTATACCTAAATTAAGTTGCCCTATAACCAATCTAAGAATGCCCTTGCCAAACAGTCGCAAGCCGAGGAAGGGGGTCGCAGCCAACCCCAAAGTATTCAAAAATTAGTTACGAAAAAACGGTACGTGGTGCCATGATTAAACTTATACATCAATTAGGTTGCCCTATAACCAATCGAACAATGCTCCTGCCAAAAATTTGCAAACCGTCGAAGGGGGTAGCAGCCAACCCCAAAGTATTCAAAAATTAATTATGAAAAAACTGTACATGGTGCCGCGATTAAACTTATACATAAATTAAGTTGCTCTATATTCAATCTAACAGTGCTCTTGCCAAACATTTGCAAGCCGTCGAAGGGGGTAGCGGACGACCCCAAAATATTCAAAAATTAATTACGAAAAAACTGTACATGGTGCCGCGATTAAACTTATACATAAATTAAGTTGCCCCATAACCAATCTAACGGTGGCTCTGCCAAACATTTGCAAGCCGTTAAAGGGGGTAGCGGCCAACCCCAAAATATTCAAAAATTAATTACGAAAAAACTGTAGATGGTGCCACGATTAAACTTATGCCTAAATTAAGTTGCCCTATAACCAATCTAACAGTGGCCCTGCCAAACAGTCGCAAGCCGAGGAAGGGGGTCGCAGCCAACCCCAAAGTATTCAAAAATTAGTTACGAAAAAACGGTACGTGGTGCCATGATTAAACTTACACATCAATTAGGTTGCCCTATAACCAATCGAACAGTGCTCCTGCCAAAAATTTGCAAGCCGTCGAAGGGGGTAGCAGCCAACCCCAAAGTATTCAAAATTTAATTACGAAAAAACTGTACATAGTGCCACGATTAAATTTATACATAAATTAAGTTGCCCCATAACCAATCTAACAGTGGCTCTGCCAAACACTTGCAAGCCGTCGAAGGGGGTAGCGGCCAACCCCAAAATATTCAAAAATTAATAACGAAAAAACTGTAGATGGTGCCACGATTAAACTTATACCTAAATTAAGTTGCCCTATAACCAATCTAACAGTGCCCCTACCAAACAGTTGCAAGCCGTCGAAGGGGGTAGCAGCCTACCCCAAAGTATTCAAAAATTAGTTACGAAAAAAATGTACATTGTGCCACGATTAAACTTATACATAAATTAAGTTGCCCCATAACCAATCTAACAGTGGCTCTGCCAAACACTTGCAAGCCGTCGAAGGGGGTAGCAGCCAACCCCAAAGTATTCAAAAATTGATTATGAAAAAACTGTACATGGTGTCGCGATTAAACTTATACATAAATTAAGTCGCTCTATATCCAATCTAACAGTGCTCTTGCCAAACATTTGCAAGCCGTCGAAGGGGGTAGCGGCCAACCCCAAAATATTCAAAAATTAATTACGAAAAAACTGTACATGGTGCCGCGATTAAACTTATACATAAATTAAGTTGCCCCATTACCAATCTAACAGTGCCCTTGCCAAACACTCGCAAGCCGTCGAATGTGGTAGTAGCCAGCCTCAAAGTATTCAAAAATTAATTACGAAAAAACTGTAGATGGTGCCACGATTAAACTTATACATAAATTAAGTTGCCCCATAACCAATCTAACGGTGGCTCTGCCAAACACTTGCAAGCCGTCAAAGGGGGTAGCGGCCAACCCCAAAATATTCAAAAATTAAATACGAAAAAACTGTAGATGGTGCCACGATTAAACCTATACCTAAATTAAGTTGCTTTATAACCAATCGAACAGTGTTCCTGCCAAAAATTCGCAAGCCGTGGAAGGGGGTAGCAGCCAACCCCAAAGTATTCAAAAATTAATTATGAAAAAACTGTACATGGTGCCGCGATTAAACTTATACATAAATTAAGTTGCTCTATATCCAATCTAACAGTGCTCTTGCCAAACATTTGCAAGCCGTCGAAAGGGGTAGCAGCAACCCTAAAGTATTCAAAAATTAGTTACGAAAAAACGGTACGTGGTGCCATGATTAAACTTATACATAAATTCTATTGCCCGATAACCAATCTAACAGTGCCCCTTCCAAACACTCGCAAGCCGTCGAAGGTGGTAGCAGCCAACCTCAAAGTATTCAAAATTTAATTACGAAAAAACTGTACACAGGCCCACGATTAAATTTATACATAAATTAAGTTGCCCCATAACCAATCTAACAGTGGCTCTGCCAAACAATTGCAAGCCGTCGAAGGGGGTAGCGGCCAACCCCAAAATATTCAAAAATTAATAACGAAAAAACTGTAGATGGTGCCACGATTAAACTTATACCTAAATTAAGTTGCCCTATAACCAATCTAACAGTGCCCCTACCAAACAGTCGCAAGCCGTCGAAGGGGGTAGCAGCCTACCCCAAAGTATTCAAAAATCAGTTACGAAAAAAATGTACATTGTGCCACGATTAAACTTATACATAAATTAAGTTGCCCCATAACCAATCTAACAGTGGCTCTGACAAACACTTGCAAGCCGTCGAAGGGGGTAGCGGCCAACCCCAAAATATTCAAAAATTAATAACGAAAAAACTGTAGATGGTGCCACGATTAAACTTATACCTAAATTAAGTTGTCCTATAACCAATCTAACAGTGCCCCTACCAAACAGTCGCAAGCCGTCGAAGGGGGTAGCAGCCTACCCCAAAGTATTCAAAATTTAATTACGAAAAAAATGTACATTGTGCCACGATTAAACTTATACATAAATTAAGTTGCTCTATATCCAATCTAACAGTGCTCTTGTCAAACATTTGCAAGCCGTCGAAGGGGGTAGCGGCCAACCCCAAAATATTCAAAAATTAATTACGAAAAAACTGTACATGGTGCCACGATTAAACTTATACATAAATTAAGTTGCCCCATAACTAATCTAACAGTGGCTCTGCCAAACACTTGCAAGCCGTCGAAGGGGGTAGCGGCCAACCCCAAAATATTCAAAAATTAATTACGAAAAAACTGTACATGGTGCCGCGATTAAAATTATACATAAATTAAGTTGCTCTATATCCAATCTAACAGTGCCCTTGCCAAACACTCGCAAGCCGTCGAAGGTGGTAGTAGCCAGCCTCAAAGTATTCAAAAATTAATTACGAAAAAACTGTAGATGGTGCCACGATTAAACTTATACATAAATTAAGTTGCCCCATAACCAATCTAACGGTGGTTCTGCCAAACACTTGCAAGCCGTCAAAGGGGGTAGCGGCCAACCCCAAAATATTCAAAAATTAAATACGAAAAAACTGTAGATGGTGCCACGATTAAACTTATACATAAATTAAGTTGCCCCATAACCAATCTAACGGTGGCTCTGCCAAACACTTGCAAGCCGTCAAAGGGGGTAGCGGCCAACCCCAAAATATTCAAAAATTACATACGAAAAAACTGTAGATAGTGCCACGATTAAACTTATACATAAATTAAGTTGCTTTATAACCAATCGAACAGTGCTTCAGCCAAAAATTCGCAAACCGTGGAAGGGGGTAGCAGCCAACCCCAAAGTATTCAAAAATTAATTATGAAAAAACTGTACATGGTGCCGCGATTAAACTTATACATAAATTAAGTTGCTCTATATCCAATCTAACAGTGCTCTTGCCAAACATTTGCAAGCCGTCGAAATGGGTAGCAGCAACCCTAAAGTATTCAAAAATTAGTTACGAAAAAACGGTACATGGTGCCATGATTAAACTTATACATAAATTTTGTTGCCCGATAACCAATCTAACAGTGCCCCTTCCAAACACTCGCAAGCCGTCGAAGGTGGTAGCAACCAACCCCAAAGTATTCAAAATTTAATTACGAAAAAACTGTACATAGTGCCACGATTAAATTTATACATAAATTAAGTTGCCCCATAACCAACCTAACAGTGGCTCTGCCAAACACTTGCAAGCCGTCAAAGGGGGTAGCGCCAACCCCAAAATATTCAAAAATTAAATACGAAAAAACTGTAGATGGTGCCACGATTAAACTTATACCTAAATTAAGTTGCCCTATAACCAATCTAACAGTGCCCCTGCCAAACAGTCGCAAGCCGTCGAAGGGGGTAACAGCCTACCCCAAAGTATTCAAAAATTAGTTACGAAAAAACGGTACGTGGTGCCATGATTAAACTTATACATTAATTAAGTTGCCCTATAACCAATCGAACAGTGATTCTGCCAAAAATACGCAAGCCGTCGAAGGGGGTAGCAGCCAACCCCAAAGTATTCAAAAATTAATTATGAAAAAACTGTAGATGGTGCCGCGATTAAACTTATACATAAATTAAGTTGCCCTATAACCAATCGAACAGTGCTCCTGCCAAAAATTTGCAAGCCGTCGAAAGGGGTAGCAGCCAACCCCAAAGTATTCAAAATTTAATTACGAAGAAACTGTACATAGTGCCACGATTAAATTTATACATAAATTAAGTTGCCCCATAACCAATCTAACAGTGGCTCTGCCAAACACTTGCAAGCCGTCGAAGGGGGTAGCGGCCAAACCCAAAATATTCAAAAATTAATAACGAAAAAACTGTAGATGGTGCCACGATTAAACTTATACCTAAATTAAGTTGCCCTATAACCAATCTAACAGTGCCCCTACCAAACAGTCGCAAGCCGTCAAAGGGGGTAGCAGCCTACCCAAAGTATTCAAAAATTAGTTACGAAAAAAATGTACATTGTGCCACGATTAAACTTATACATAAATTAAGTTGCCCCATAACCAATCTAACAGTGGCTCTGCCAAACACTTGCAAGCCGTCGAAGGGGGTAGCAGCCAACCCCAAAGTATTCAAAAATTGATTATGAAAAAACTGTACATGGTGCCGCGATTAAACTTATACATAAATTAAGTCGCTCTATATCCAATCTAACAGTGCTCTTGCCAAACATTTGCAAGCCGTCGAAGGGGGTAGCGGCCAACCCCAAAATATTCAAAAATTAATTACGAAAAAACTGTACATGGTGCCGCGTTTAAACTTATACATAAATTAAGTTGCCCCATTACCAATCTAACAGTGCCCTTGCCAAACACTCGCAAGCCGTCGATTGTGGTAGTAACCAGCCTCAAAGTATTCAAAAATTAATTACGAAAAAACTGTAGATGGTGCCACGATTAAACTTATACATAAATTAAGTTGCCCCATAACCAATCTAACGGTGGCTCTGCCAAACACTTGCAAGCCGTCAAAGGGGGTAGCGGCCAACCCCAAAATATTCAAAAATTAAATACGAAAAAACTGTAGATGGTGCCACGATTAAACCTATACCTAAATTAAGTTGCTTTATAACCAATCGAACAGTGTTCCTGCCAAAAATTCGCAAGCCGTGGAAGGGGGTAGCAGCCAACCCCAAAGTATTCAAAAATTAGTTATGAAAAAACTGTACATGGTGCCGCGATTAAATTTATACATAAATTAAGTTGCCCCATAACCAATCTAACAGTGGCTCTGCCAAACACTTGCAAGCCGTCGAAGGGGGTAGCGGCCAAACCCAAAATATTCAAAAATTAATAACGAAAAAACTGTAGATGGTGCCACGACTAAACTTATACCTAAATTAAGTTGCCCTATAACCAATCTAACAGTGCCCCTACCAAACAGTCGCAAGCCGTCAAAGGGGGTAGCAGCCTACCCCAAAGTATTCAAAAATTAGTTACGAAAAAAATGTACATTGTGCCACGATTAAACTTATACATAAATTAAGTTGCCCCATAACCAATCTAACAGTGGCTCTGCCAAACACTTGCAAGCCGTCGAAGGGGGTAGCAGCCAACCCCAAAGTATTCAAAAATTGATTATGAAAAAACTGTACATGGTGCCGCGATTAAACTTATACATAAATTAAGTCGCTCTATATCCAATCTAACAGTGCTCTTGCCAAACATTTGCAAGCCGTCGAAGGGGGTAGCGGCCAACCCCAAAATATTCAAAAATTAATTACGAAAAAACTGTACATGGTGCCGCGTTTAAACTTATACATAAATTAAGTTGCCCCATTACCAATCTAACAGTGCCCTTGCCAAACACTCGCAAGCCGTCGATTGTGGTAGTAACCAGCCTCAAAGTATTCAAAAATTAATTACGAAAAAACTGTAGATGGTGCCACGATTAAACTTATACATAAATTAAGTTGCCCCATAACCAATCTAACGGTGGCTCTGCCAAACACTTGCAAGCCGTCAAAGGGGGTAGCGGCCAACCCCAAAATATTCAAAAATTAAATACGAAAAAACTGTAGATGGTGCCACGATTAAACCTATACCTAAATTAAGTTGCTTTATAACCAATCGAACAGTGTTCCTGCCAAAAATTCGCAAGCCGTGGAAGGGGGTAGCAGCCAACCCCAAAGTATTCAAAAATTAGTTATGAAAAAACTGTACATGGTGCCGCGATTAAACTTATACATAAATTAAGTTGCTCTATATCCAATCTAACAGTGCTCTTGCCAAACATTTGCAAGCCGTCGAAAGGGGTAGCAGCAACCCTAAAGTATTCAAAAATTAGTTACGAAAAAACGGTACGTGGTGCCATGATTAAACTTATACATAAATTCTGTTGCCCGATAACCAATCTAACAGTGCCCCTTCCAAACACTCGCAAGCCGTCGAAGGTGGTAGCAGCCAACCTCAAAGTATTCAAAATTTAATTACGAAAAAACTGTACATAGGCCCACGATTAAACTTATACATAAATTAAGTTGCCCCATAACCAATCTAACGGTGGTTCTGCCAAACACTTGCAAGCCGTCAAAGGGGGTAGCGGCCAACCCCAAAATATTCAAAAATTAAATACGAAAAAACTGTAGATGGTGCCACGATTAAACTTATACATAAATTAAGTTGCCCCATAACCAATCTAACGGTGGCTCTGCCAAACACTTGCAAGCCGTCAAAGGGGGTAGCGGCCAACCCCTAAATATTCAAAAATTACATACGAAAAAACTGTAGATAGTGCCACGATTAAACTTATACATAAATTAAGTTGCTTTATAACCAATCGAACAGTGCTTCAGCCAAAAATTCGCTAACCGTGGAAGGGGGTAGCAGCCAACCCCAAAGTATTCAAAAATTAATTTGTAAAAAACTGTACATGGTGCCGCGATTAAACTTATACATAAATTAAGTTGCTCTATATCCAATCTAACAGTGCTCTTGCCAAACATTTGCAAGCCGTCGAAATGGGTAGCAGCAACCCTAAAGTATTCAAAAATTAGTTACGAAAAAACGGTACATGGTGCCATGATTAAACTTATACATAAATTCTGTTGCCCGATAACCAATCTAACAGTGCCCCTTCCAAACACTCGCAAGCCGTCGAAGGTGGTAGCAACCAACCCCAAAGTATTCAAAATTTAATTACGAAAAAACTGTACATAGTGCCACGATTAAATTTATACATAAATTAAGTTGCCCCATAACCAACCTAACAGTGGCTCTGCCAAACACTTGCAAGCCGTCAAAGGGGGTAGCGCCAACCCCAAAATATTCAAAAATTAAATACGAAAAAACTGTAGATGGTGCCACGATTAAACTTATACCTAAATTAAGTTGCCCTATAACCAATCTAACAGTGCCCCTGCCAAACAGTCGCAAGCCGTCGAAGGGGGTAACAGCCTACCCCAAAGTATTCAAAAATTAGTTACGAAAAAACGGTACATGGTGCCATGATTAAACTTATACATTAATTAAGTTGCCCTATAACCAATCCAACAGTGCTTCTGCCAAAAATACGCAAGCCGTCGAAGGGGGTAGCAGCCAACCCCAAAGTATTCAAAAATTAATTATGAAAAAACTGTAGATGGTGCCGCGATTAAACTTATACATAAATTAAGTTGCTCTATATCCAATCTAACAGTGCTCTTGCCAAACATTTGCAAGCCGTCGAAGGGGGTAGCGGCCAACCCCAAAATATTCAAAAATTAATTAGAAAAAACTGTAGATGGTGCCACGATTAAACTTATACATAAATTAAGTTGCCCCATAACCAATCTAACAGTGGCTTTGCCAAACACTTGCAAGCCGTCAAAGGGGGTAGCAGCCAACCCCAAAGTATTCAAAAATTAATTATGAAAAAACTGTACATGGTGCCGCGATTAAATTTATACATAAATTAAGTTGCTCTATATCCAATATAACAGTGCTCTTGCCAAACATTTGCAAACCGCCAAAGAGGGTAGCGGCCAACCCCAAAATATTCAAAAATTGATTACGAAAAAACTGTAGATGGTGCCACGATTAAACTTATACATAAATTAAGTTGCCCCATTACCAATCTAACAGTGCCCTTGCCAAACACTTGCAAGCCGTCGAAGGTGGTAGTAGCCAGCCCCAAAGTATTCAAAGATTAATTACGAAATAACTGTAGATGATGCCACGTTTAAACTTAGACATAAATTAAGTTGCTCCATAACCAATCTAACAGTGGCTCTGCCAAACACTTGCAAGCCGTCGAAGGGAGTAGCGGCCAACCCCAAAACATTCAAAAATTAAATACGAAAAAACTGTAGATGGTGCCACGATTAAACTTATACCTAAATTAAGTTGCTCTATATCCAATCTAACAGTGTTCTTGCCAAACATTTGCAAGCCGTCGAAAAGGGTAGCAGCCAACCCTAAAGTATTCAAAAATTAGTTACGAAAAAACGGTACGTGGTGCCATGATTAAACTTATACATAAATTATGTTGCCCGATAACCAATCTAACAGTGCTTTTTTAAAACACTCGCAAGCCGTCGAAGGTGGTAACAGCCAACCCCAAAGTATTCAAAATTTAATTACGAAAAAACTGTACATGGTGCCACGATTAAACTTATACATAAATTAAGTTGCCCCATAACCAATCTAACAGTGGCTCTGCCAAACACTTGCAAGCCGTCGAAGAGGGTAGCGGCCAACCCCAAAATATTCAAAAATTAATTACGAAAAAACTGTAGATGGTGCCACGATTAAACTTATACCTAAATTAAGTTGCCCTATAACCAATCTAACAGTGCCCCTGCCAAACAGTCGCAAGCCGTCGAAGGGGGTAGCAGCCAACCCCAAAGTATTCAAAAAGTAGTTACGAAAAAACGGTACGTAGTGCCATGATTACACTTATACATAAATTAAGTTGCCCTATAACCAATCGAACAGTTCTCCTTCCAAAAATTCGCAAGCCGTCGAAGGGGGTAGCAGCCAACCCCAAAGTATTCAAAAATTAATTACGAAAAAACTGTACATGGTGCCGCAATTAAACTTATACATAAATTAAGTTGCCCCATTACCAATCTAACAGTGCCTCTGCCAAACACTCGCAAGCCGTCGAAGGTGGTAGTAGCCAGCCCCAAAGAATTCAAAAATTCATTACGAAAAAACTGTACATGGTGCCACGATTAAACTTATACATAAATTAAGTTGCCCCATAACCAAGCTAACAGTGGCTCTGCCAAACATTTGCAAGCCGTCGAAGGGGGTAGCGGCCAACCCCAAAATATTCAAAAATTAATTACAAAAAATCTGTAGATGGTGCCACGATTAAACTTATACATAAATTAAGTTGCCCTATAACCAATCGAACAGTGCTCCTGCCAAAAATTCGCAAGCCGTCGAAGGGGGTAGCAGCCAACCCCAAGGTATTCAAAAATTAATTATGAAAAACTGTACATGGTGCTGCGATTAAACTTATACATAAATTAAGTTGCTTTATATCCAATCTAACAGTGCTCTTGCCATACATTTGCAAGCCGTCGAAGGGGGTTGCGGCCAACCCCAAAATATTCAAAAATTAATTACGAAAAAACTGTACATGGTGCCGCGTTTAAACTTATACATAAATTAAGTTGCCCCATTATCAATCTAACAGTGCCCCTGCCAAACACTTGCAAGCAGTCGAAGGTGGTAGTAGCCAGCCCCAAAGTATTCAAAAATTAATTACGAAAAAACTGTAGATGGTGCCACGATTAAACTTATACATAAATTAAGTTGCCCGATAACCAATCTAACAGTGCCCCTGCCAAAAAGTCGCAAGCCGTCGAAAGGGGTAGCAGCCAACCCCAAAATATTCAAAAATGAATTAAGAAAGAACTATACATGGTGCCACGATTAAACTTATACATAAATTAAGTTGCCCCATAACCAATCTAACAGTGCCCCTGCCAAATACTCGCAAGCCGTCGAAGGAGGTAGCAGCCAACCCCAAAGTATTCAAAAATTAATTACGAAAAAGCGGTACGTGGTGCCATGACTTTTTACGAGAAAGCAAATAAACAAGCTAGAATAAAATAATGAATTACGGAATATTCTCTACAATGCAGGAAATTCTAAGTCTAAAATATATATCTAATAATAATTATTAAAGAAAACACTAAAAATATGGAACTAACAGTATTCTTTCCTCAACGAATTGTAAAAAAAGCGTCAACGAGGCTGCACTAATACACGAGTTCGCCCGCTTATTAACTGTGCCAGCGGTCCCGGGTATATCAGTTTTTGCTAGCTTTAGTATATCACTTTTCAGATAAACAACGATTTCGCACAATTTTTTTTCAACTGGATTACTAAAATCGATGTACTAAAATAAATTAACTAGTAGTAGTAAATAGGTTTGCGTTCAGTTTGGGTTTTATAATCTTATTCTTAACCTACGTAAAAATTGATGTTCGAACACGATTGTAAACGCATTTGAAGCATTTTAATTGTATAAAACCACCTGTAATACGTAATCGCATTATTAAAATTAATAGTAAAATTATTTAATATAAACATGAACAAATACATTATATTAATAGAATTTCCAACGAATATATTACCTAGTTAATTTTGTAAATTAGACAAAACTGAAAACAGATCTACCCTCTATCAGGATTAGTTCGTTGAAATGCATATACAGACCAACTTATTTCAAGCAGAAATGTTGAGTAAGTTACAATTAAACATCATTTAACAACATTAACGTTATAGATATAATTATCATACTACATTAATGCCCTGTGTGATTATTATATTAGAGTATGATCAAATATTAAAGGGACACTAAATGTCAAAACATAACCAAGTTGAGCAGAACTTGTTTTATTGCATCGAGAAATCCAAAAAAAAAAAACTGATCCTCAGCGGACTGTGGAAATTCAAACGTATGAATAATATGTTGGCGACACAGTAAGTCTATGTCAAATTCGAGGTTAGCATGTTAGGTTTAGCCATATATGTATTACTGCTATATTGCTAGTAGGGTCTGGGAACGGGCGAAAAATGACGGCGCCGACATAGTCTCAATCTGCACTCTACGCGTCTCGTGCGCATGCCTGAGATTTCGAAGCCGCCTTTGGAAGCGAATTTTAAATTTGTCTTAAACAGTTTAAACAGTTTTTTCATAATTAATTTTTGAATATTTTGGGGTTGGCTGCTACTCCCTTCAATGACTTGCGAGTGTTTGGCAGAAAAACTGTTAGATTGGTTATGGGGCAACTTAATTTATATATAAGTTTAATTGCGGCACCATGTACAGTTTTCTCGTAATTAATTTTTGAATATTTTGGGGTTGGCTGCTACCCCCTTCGACGGCTTGCGAGTGTTTGACAGGGGCACTGTTAGATTGATAATGGGGCAACTTAATTTATGCATAAGTTTAATCGCTTCAACATGTACAGTTTTTTCATAATTAATTTTTGAATATTTTAGGGTTGGCCGCTACCCCCTTCGACGGCTTGCGAGTGTTTGGCAAGGGCACTGTTAAATTGGTTATAGAGGAACTTAACTAATGTATAATTTTAATCTCGGCACCATGTACAGTTTTTTCATAATTAATTTTTGAATACTTTGGGGTTGGCTGCTACCCCTTTCGACTGCTTGCGAGTGTTTGACAGGGGCACTGTTAGATTGGTAATGGGGCAACTTAACTTATGTATAAGTTTAATCGCGGCACCATGTACAATTTTCATAATTAAGTTTTGAATACTTTGGGGTTGGCTGCTACCCCCTTTGACGGCTTGTGAGTGTTTGGCAAGGGCACTGTTAAATTGGTTATAGAGGAACTTAACTAATGTATAATTTTAATCTCGGCACCATGTACAGTTTTTTCATAATTAATTTTTGAATACTTTGGGGTTGGCTGCTACCCCTTTCGACTGCTTGCGAGTGTTTGACAGGGGCACTGTTAGATTGGTAATGGGGCAACTTAACTTATGTATAAGTTTAATCGCGGCACCATGTACAATTTTCATAAGTAAGTTTTGAATACTTTGGGGTTGGCTGCTACCCCCTTTGACGGCTTGTGAGTGTTTGGCAAGGGCACTGTTAAATTGGTTATAGAGGAACTTAACTAATGTGTAATTTTAATCTCGGCACCATGTACAGTCTTTTCATAATTAATTTTTGAATACTTTGCGGTTGGCTGCTACCCCTTTCGACTGCTTGCGAGTGTTTGACAGGGGCACTGTTAGATTGGTAATGGGGCAACTTAACTTATGTATAAGTTTAATCTCGGCACCATGTACAATTTTCATAAGTAAGTTTTGAATACTTTGGGGTTGGCTGCTACCCCCTTTGACGGCTTGTGAGTGTTTGGCAAGGGCACTGTTAAATTGGTTATAGAGGAACTTAACTAATGTATAATTTTAATCTCGGCACCATGTACAGTTTTTTCATAATTAATTTTTGAATACTTTGGGGTTGGCTGCTACCCCTTTCGACTGCTTGCGAGTGTTTGACAGGGGCACTGTTAGATTGGTAATGGGGCAACTTAACTTATGTATAAGTTTAATCGCGGCACCATGTACAATTTTTATAATTAAGTTTTGAATACTTTGGGGTTGGCTGCTACCCCCTTTGACGGCTTGTGAGTGTTTGGCAAGGGCACTGTTAAATTGGCTATAGAGGAACTTAACTAATGTATAATTTTAATCTCGGCACCATGTACAGTTTTTTCATAATTAATGTTTGAATACCTTGGGGTTGGCTGCTACCCCTTTCGACGGCTTGCGAGTGTTTGACAGGGGCACTGTTAGATTGGTAATGGGGCAACTTAATTTATGCATAAGTTTAATCGCTCCACCAAGTACAGGTTTTTCATAATTAATTTTTGAATATTTTGGGGTTGGCCGCTACCCCCTTCGACGGCTTGCGAGTGTTTGGCAGGGCACTGTTCGATTGGTTATAGGGCAACTTAATTTATGTATAAGTTTAATCGTGGTACCATTTACAGTTTTTTCATAATTAATTTTTGAATATATTGGGGTTATCTGCTACCCTCTTTGACGGTTTGCGAGTGTTTGACAGGGGCACTGTTAGATTGGTAATGAGGCAACTTAATTTATGTATAAGTTTAATCACGGCACCATGTACAGTTTCTTCATAATTAATTTTTGAATACTTTGGGGTTGGCTGCTACCCCCTTCGACGGCTTGTTAGTATTTGGCAAGGGCACTGTTAAATTGGCTATAGAGGAACTTAACTAATGTATAATTTTAATCTCGGCACCATGTACAGTTCTTTCGCAATTAATTTTTGAATATTTTGGGGTTGGCTGCTACCCCCTTCGACGGCTTGTGAGTGTTTGGCAAGGGCACAGTTAAATTGGTTATAGAGCAACTTAACTTATGTAAAAGTTAATCGCGGCACCACACACAGTTTTTTCGTAATTAATTTTTGAATATTTTGGGGTTGCCTGCTACCCCTTTCGACGGCTTGCAAATGTTTGGCAGAAGCACTGTTAAATTGGTTATGGGGCAAATTAATTTATTTATAAGTTTAAGCGCGGCACCGTGTACAGTTTTTTCGTAATTAATTTTTGAATATTTTGGGGTTGGCTGCTACCCCTTTCGACAGCTTGCAAGTGTTTGGCAGGGGCACTGTTAGATTGATTACGGGGCAACTTAATTTATGTATAAGTTTAATCGTGGCACCAAGTACAGATTTTCGTAATTAATTTTTGAATATTTTGGGGTTGGCTGCTACCCTCTTTGGCGGCTTGCTAGTGTTTGGCAGGGGCACTGTTCGATTGGTTATAGGGCAACTTAATTTAGGTATAAGTTTAATCGTGGTACCAAGTACAGATTTTTCGTAATTAATTTTTGAATACTTTGGGGTTGGCTGCTACCCTCTTTAACGGTTTACAAATTTTTGGCAGTCGCATTGTTCGATTGGTTATAGGGCAACTTAATTTATGTATAAGTTTAATCGTGGTACCATGTACAGTTTTTTCATAATTAATTTTTGAATATTTTGGGGTTGGCTGCTATCTTCTTTGACGGCTTGCGAATGTTTGCAAGGGACACTGTTAGATTAGTTATAAGGCAGCTTAACTTATGTATAAGTTTAATCGCGGCACAATGTACAGTTTTTTCATAATTAATTTTTGAATATTTTGGGGTTGGCCGCTACCCCCTTCGACGGCTTGCAAATGTTTGGCAGAAGCACTGTTAAATTGCTTATGGGGCAACTTAATTTATGTATAAGTTTAATCGCGGCACCAAGTACAGTTTTTTCGTAAATAATTTTTGAATATTTTGGGGTTGGCTGCTACACCTGTCGACGAATTGCGAGTGTTTGACAGGGGCACTGTTAGATTGGTAATGGGGCCACTTAATTTATGTATAAGTTTAATCACGGCACCATGTACAGTTTTTTCATAATTAATTTTTGAATATTTTGGGGTTGGCTGCTACCCCTTTCGACGGCTTGCAAGTGTTTGGCAGAAGCACTGTTAAATTGCTTATGGGGCAACTTAATTTATGTATAAGTTTAATCGCGGCACCATGTACAGTTTTTTCATAATTAATTTTTGAATACTTTGGGGTTGGTTGCTACCCCTTTCGACGGCTTGCGAGTGTTTGTCAGGGGCACTGTTAGATTGATTATGGGGCAACTTAATTTATATATAAGTTTAATCGTGTCACCATTTACAGTTTTTTCGTAATTAATTTTTGAATATTTTGGGGTCGGCTGCTACCCTCTTTGGCGGCTTGCTAGTGTTTGGCAAGGGCACTGTGTTCGATTGGTTATAGGGCAACTTAATTTAGGTATAAGTTTAAACGTGGTACCATGTACAGTTTTTTCATAATTAATTTTGGAATATTTTGGGGTTGGCTGCTACCCTCTTTGACGGCTTGCGAATGTTTGGCAGGGACACTGTTAGATTAGTTATAAGGCAGCTTAACTTATGTATAAGTTTAATCACGGCACAATGTACAGGTTTTGCATAATTAATTTTTGAATATTTTGGGGTTGGCCGCTACCCCCTTCGACGGCTTGCGAGTGTTTGGCAAGGGCACTGTTTGATTGGTTATAGGGCAACTTAATTTATGTATAAGTTTAATCGTGGCACCATGTACAGTTTTTTCGTAAATAGTTTTTGAATATTTTGGGGTTGGCTGCTACCCTTTTCGACGACTTGCGAGTGTTTGGCAGGGGCACTGTTAGATTGATTATGGGGCAACATAATTTATGTATAAGTTTAATCATGGCACCATGTACAGTTTTTTCGTAATTAATTTTTGAATATTTTGGGGTTGGCTGCTACCCTCTTTGGCGGCTTGCTAGTGTTTGGCAGGGGCACTGTTCGATTGGTTATAGGGCAACTTAATTTAGGTATAAGTTTAATCGTGGTACCATGTACAGTTTTTTCATAATTAATTTTTGAATATTTTGGGGTTGGCTGCTACCCTCTTTGACGGCTTGCGAATTTTTGGCAGTCGCATTGTTCGATTGGTTATAGGGCAACTTAATTTATGTATAAGTTTAATCGTGGTACCATATACAGTTTTTTCATAATTCATTTTTGAATATTTTGGAGTTGGCTGCTATCTTCTTTGACGGCTTGCGAATGTTTGGCAGGGACACTGTTAGATTAGTTATTAGGCAGCTTAACTTATGTATAAGTTTAATCGTGGTACCATTTACAGTTTTTTCATAATTAATTTTTGACTATTTTGGGGTTGGCCGCTACCCCCTTCGACGGCTTGCGAGTGTTTGGCAGGGGCACTGTTAGATTGGTTATGGGGGAACTTAATTTATATATAAATTTAATTGTGGCACCATGTACAGTTTTTTCGTAAATAGTTTTTGAATATTTTGGGGTTGGCTGCTACCCTTTTCGACGGCTTGCGAATGTTTGGCAGGGACACTGTTAGATTAGTTATAAGGCAGCTTAACTTATGTATAAGTTTAATCGCGGCACCATGTACAGTTTTTTCATAATTAATATTGAATACTTTGGGGTTGGCTGCTACCCCTTTCGACGGCTTGCGAGTGTTTGGCAAGGCCACTGTTAAATTGGTTATGGAGCAACTTAACTTATGTATAAGTTTAATCGCGGCACCATGTACATTTTTTCATAATTAAGTTTTGAATACCTTGGGGTTGGTTGCTACCCCCTTTGAGGGCTTGTGAGTGTTTGGCAAGGGCACTGTTAAATTAGTTATAGAGCAACTTAACTTATGTATAATTTTAGTCTCGGCACCATGTACACTTTTTTCATAATTCATTTTTGAATACTTTGTGGTTGGCTGCTACCCCTTTCGACGGCTTGCGAGTGTTTGACAGGAGCACTGTTAGATTGGTAATGGGGCAACTTAATTTATGTATAAGTTTAATCGCTTCACCAAGTACAGTTTTTTCGTAATTAATTTTTGAATATTTTGGGATTGGCTGCTACCCCTTTCGACGGCATGCAAGTGTTTGGCAAAAGGACTGTAAAATTGGTTATAGGGCAACTTAATTTATGTATAAGTTTAATCGCGGCACAATGTACAGTTTATTCATAATTAATTTTTGAATATTTTGGGGTTGGCCGCTACCCCCTTCGACCGCTTGCGAGTGTTTGGCAGGGGCGCAGCTCGATTGGTTATAGGGCAACTTAATTTATGTATAAGTTTAATCGTGGTACCATGTACAGTTTTTTCATAATTAATTTTTGAATATTTTGGGGTTGGCTGCTATCTTCTTTGACGGCTTGCGAATGTTTGGCAGGGACACTGTTAGATTAGTTATAAGGCAGCTTAACTTATGTATAAGTTTAATCACGGCACAATGTACAGGTTTTGCATAATTAATTTTTGAATATTTTGGGGTTGGCCGCTACCCCCTTCGACGGCTTGCGAGTGTTTGGCAAGGGCACTGTTTGATTGGTTATAGGGCAACTTAATTTATGTATAAGTTTAATCGTGGCACCATGTACAGTTTTTTCGTAAATAGTTTTTGAATATTTTGAGGTTGGCTGCTACCCTTTTCGACGACTTGCGAGTGTTTGGCAGGGGCACTGTTAGATTGATTATGGGGCAACATAATTTATGTATAAGTTTAATCATGGCACCATGTACAGTTTTTTCGTAATTAATTTTTGAATATTTTGGGGTTGGCTGCTACCCTCTTTGGCGGCTTGCTAGTGTTTGGCAGGGGCACTGTTCGATTGGTTATAGGGCAACTTAATTTAGGTATAAGTTTAATCGTGGTACCATGTACAGTTTTTTCATAATTAATTTTTGAATATTTTGGGGTTGGCTGCTACCCTCTTTGACGGCTTGCGAATTTTTGGCAGTCGCATTGTTCGATTGGTTATAGGGCAACTTAATTTATGTATAAGTTTAATCGTGGTACCATATACAGTTTTTTCATAATTCATTTTTGAATATTTTGGAGTTGGCTGCTATCTTCTTTGACGGCTTGCGAATGTTTGGCAGGGACACTGTTAGATTAGTTATTAGGCAGCTTAACTTATGTATAAGTTTAATCGTGGTACCATTTACAGTTTTTTCATAATTAATTTTTGACTATTTTGGGGTTGGCCGCTACCCCCTTCGACGGCTTGCGAGTGTTTGGCAGGGGCACTGTTAGATTGGTTATGGGGGAACTTAATTTATATATAAATTTAATTGTGGCACCATGTACAGTTTTTTCGTAAATAGTTTTTGAATATTTTGGGGTTGGCTGCTACCCTTTTCGACGGCTTGCGAATGTTTGGCAGGGACACTGTTAGATTAGTTATTAGGCAGCTTAACTTATGTATAAGTTTAATCGTGGTACCATTTACAGTTTTTTCATAATTAATTTTTGACTATTTTGGGGTTGGCCGCTACCCCCTTCGACGGCTTGCGAGTGTTTGGCAGGGGCACTGTTAGATTGGTTATGGGGGAACTTAATTTATATATAAATTTAATTGTGGCACCATGTACAGTTTTTTCGTAAATAGTTTTTGAATATTTTGGGGTTGGCTGCTACCCTTTTCGACGGCTTGCGAATGTTTGGCAGGGACACTGTTAGATTAGTTATAAGCCAGCTTAACTTATGTATAAGTTTAATCGCGGCACCATGTACAGTTTTTTCATAATTAATATTGAATACTTTGGGGTTGGCTGCTACCCCTTTCGACGGCTTGCGAGTGTTTGGCAAGGCCACTGTTAAATTGGTTATGGAGCAACTTAACTTATGTATAAGTTTAATCGCGGCACCATGTACATTTTTTCATAATTAAGTTTTGAATACCTTGGGGTTGGTTGCTACCCCCTTTGAGGGCTTGTGAGTGTTTGGCAAGGGCACTGTTAAATTAGTTATAGAGCAACTTAACTTATGTATAATTTTAGTCTCGGCACCATGTACACTTTTTTCATAATTCATTTTTGAATACTTTGTGGTTGGCTGCTACCCCTTTCGACGGCTTGCGAGTGTTTGACAGGAGCACTGTTAGATTGGTAATGGGGCAACTTAATTTATGTATAAGTTTAATCGCTTCACCAAGTACAGTTTTTTCGTAATTAATTTTTGAATATTTTGGGATTGGCTGCTACCCCTTTCGACGGCTTGCAAGTGTTTGGCAAAAGGACTGTAAAATTGGTTATAGGGCAACTTAATTTATGTATAAGTTTAATCGCGGCACAATGTACAGTTTATTCATAATTAATTTTTGAATATTTTGGGGTTGGCCGCTACCCCCTTCGACCGCTTGCGAGTGTTTGGCAGGGGCGCAGCTCGATTGGTTATAGGGCAACTTAATTTATGTATAAGTTTAATCGTGGTACCATGTACAGTTTTTTCATAATTAATTTTTAAATATATTGGGGTTGGCTGCCACCCCCTTTGAGGGCTTGTGAGTGTTTGGCAAGGGCACTGTTAAATTGGTTATAGAGCAACTTAACTTATGTATAATTTTAGTCTCGGCACCATGTACAGTTTTTTCATAATTCATTTTTGAATAATTTGGGGTTGGCTGCTACCCTCTTTGACGGCTTACGAATTTTTGGCAGTTGCATTGTTCGATTGGTTATAGGGCAACTTAATTTATGTATAAGTTTAATCGCGGTGCCATGTACAGTTTTTTCATAATTAATTTTTGAATATTTTGGGGTTGGCTGCTATCTTCTTTGACGGCTTGCGAATGTTTGGCAGGGACACTGTTAGATTAGTTATAAGGCAGCTTAAATTATGTATAAGTTTAATTGTGGCACCATGTACAGTTTTTTCGTAATAAATTTTTGAATATTTTGGGGTTGGCTGCTACCCCTGTCGACGAATTGCGAGAGTTTGACAGGAGCACTGTTAGATTGGTAATGGGGCCACTTAATTTATGTATAGGTTTAAACACGGCACCATGTACAGTTTTTTCATAATTAATTTTTGAATATTTTGGGGTTGGCTGCTACCCCCTTCGACGGCTTGTGAGTGTTTGGTAAGGGCACTGTTAAATTGGTTATAGAGCAACTTAATTTACGTATAAGTTTAATCGCGGCTCCACATACAGTTTTTTCGTAATTAATTTTTGAATATTTTGGGGTTGGCTGCTACCCCTTTCGACTGCTTGCAAGTGTTTGGCAAAAGCACTGTTAAATTGCTTATGGGGCAACTTAATTTATGTATAAGTTTAAACGCGGCACCATGTACAGTTTTTTCATAATTAATTTTTGAATTCTTTGGGGTTGGCTGCTACCCTTTTCGACGGCTTGCGAGTGTTTGACAGGGGCACTGGTAGATTGGTAATGAGGCAACTTAATTTTTGAATATTTTAAGGTTGGCTGCTACCCTCTTTGGCGGCTTGCTAGTGTTTGGCAGGGGCACTGTTCGATTGGTTATAGGGCAACTTAATTTAGGTATAGCTTTAATCGTGGTACCATGTACAGTTTTTTCATAATTAATTTTTGAATATTTTGGTGTTGGCTGCTACCCCTTTCGACGG
This sequence comes from Agriotes lineatus, assembly GCA_940337035.1. Lineage (NCBI taxonomy): Eukaryota > Metazoa > Arthropoda > Insecta > Coleoptera > Elateridae > Agriotes > Agriotes lineatus. The sequence continues at coordinate 46,278 of CALNHX010003864.1, read as the reverse complement.
CTTGCGAGTGTTTGACAGGGGCACTGTTAGATTGGTAATGAGGCAACTTAATTTATGAATAAGTTTAATCACGGCACCATGTACAGTTTTTTCGTAATTAATTTTTGAATATTTTGGGGTTGGCCGCTACCCCCTTCGACGGCTTGCGAGTGTTTGGCAGGTTCACTGTTAGATTGGTTATAGGGGAACTTAATTTATGTATAAGTTTAATTGTGGCACCATGTACAGTTTTTTCGTAAATAGTTTTTGAATATTTTGGGGTTGGCTGCTACCCTTTTCGACGGCTTGCGAATGTTTGGCAGGGACACTGTTAGATTAGTTATAAGGCAGCTTAACTTATGTATAAGTTTAATCGCGGCACCATGTACAGTTTTTTCATAAATAATATTGAATACTTTGGGGTTGACCGCTACCCCCTTCGACGGCTTGCGAGTGTTTGGCAGGGGCACTGTTGGATTGGTTATGGGGGAACTTAATTTATGTATAAGTTTAATTGTGGCACCATGTACAGTTTTTTCGTAAATAGTTTTTGAATATTTTGGGGTTGGCTGCTACCCTTTTCGACGGCTTGCGAATGTTTGGCAGGGACACTGTTAGTTTAGTTATAAGGCAGCTTAACTTATGTATAAGTTTAATCGCGGCACCATGTACAGTTTTTTCATAAATAATATTGAATACTTTGGGGTTGGCTGCTACCCCTTTCGACGGCTTGCGAGTGTTTGGCAAGGTCACTGTTAAATTGGTTATGGAGCAACTTAACTTATGTATAAGTTTAATCGCGGCACCAAGTACATTTTTTTCATAATTAAGTTTTGAATACCTTGGGGTTGGCTGATACCCTTTTCGACGGCTTGCGAATGTTTGGCAGGGACACTGTTAGTTTAGTTATAAGGCAGCTTAACTTATGTATAAGTTTAATCGCGGCACCATGTACAGTTTTTTCATAAATAATATTGAATACTTTGGGGTTGGCTGCTACCCCTTTCGACGGCTTGCGAGTGTTTGGCAAGGTCACTGTTAAATTGGTTATGGAGCAACTTAACTTATGTATAAGTTTAATCGCGGCACCATGTACAGTTTTTTCATAAATAATATTGAATACTTTGGGGTTGGCTGCTACCCCTTTCGACGGCTTGTGCGTGTTTGGCAAGGGCACTGTTAAATTGTTTATAGAACAACTTAACTTATGTATAATTTTAGTCTCGGCACCATGTACAGTTTTTTCATAATTCATTTTTGAATACTTTGGGGTGGCTGCTACCCCTTTCGACGGCTTGCGAGTGTTTGACAGGGGCACTGTTAGATTGATAATGGGGCAACTTAATTTATGCATAAGTTTAATCGCTTCACCATGTACAGTTTTTTTATAATTAATTTTTAAATATTTTGGGGTTGGCCGCTACCCCTTTCGACTGCTTGCGAGTGTTTGACAGGGGCACTGTTAGATTGGTAATGGGGCAACTTAATTTATGTATAAGATTAATCGTGGTACCATGTACAATTTTCATAATTAAGTTTTGAATACTTTGGGGTTGGCTGCTACCCCCTTTGACGGCTTGTGAGTGTTTGGCAAGTGCACTGTTAAATTGGTTATAGAGGAACTTAACTAATGTATAATTTTAATCTCGGCACCATGTACAGTTTTTTCTTAATTAATTTTTGAATACTTTGGGGTTGGCTGCTACCCCTTTCGACTGCTTGCAAGTGTTTGACAGGGGCACTGTTAGATTGGTAATGGGGCAACTTAACTTATGTATAAGTTTAATCGCGGCACCATGTACAATTTTCATAATTAAGTTTTGAATACTTTGGGGTTGGCTGCTACCCCCTTTGACGGCTTGTGAGTGTTTGGCAAAGGCACTGTTAAATTGGTTATAGAGGAACTTAACTAATGTATAATTTTAATCTCGGCACCACGTACAGTTTTTTCATAATTAATTTTTGAATACTTTGGGGTTGGCTGCTACCCCTTTCGACGGCTTGCGAGTGTTTGACAGGGGCACTGTTAGATTGGTAATGGGGCAATTTAATTTATGCATAAGTTTAATCGCTTCACCAAGTACAGTTTTTTCATAATTAATTTTTGAATATTTTGGGGTTGGCCGCTACCCCCTTCGACGGCTTGCGAGTGTTTGGCAGGGCACTGTTCGATTGGTTATAGGGCAACTTAATTTATGTATAAGTTTAATTGTGGTACCATTTACAGTTTTTTCATAATTAATTTTTGAATACATTGGGGTTGGCTGCTACCCCCTTCGACGGTTTGTGAGTGTTTGGTAAGGGCACTGTTAAATTGGATATAGAGCAACTTAACTTATGTATAAGTTTAATCGTGGCACCATATGCAGTTTTTTCGTAATTAATTTTTGAATATTTTGGGGTTGGCTGCTACCCCCTTCGACGGCTTGTGAGTGTTTGGCAAGGGCACTGTTAAATTGGTTATAGAGCAACTTAACTTATGTATAAGTTTAATCGCGGCACCACATACAGTTTTTTCGTAATTAATTTTTGAATATTTTGGGGTTGGCTGCTACCCCTTTCGACGGCTTGCAAATGTTTGGCAGAAGCACTGTTAAATTGGTTATGGGGCAACTTAATTTATGTATAAGTTTAAGCGCGGCACCATGTACAGTTTTTTCGTAATTAATTTTTGAATATTTTGGGGTTGGCTGCTACCCCTTTCGACAGCTTGCAAGTGTTTGTCAGGGGCACTGTTAGATTGATTATGGAGCAACTTAATTTATGTATAAGTTTAATCGTGGCAACAAGTACAGATTTTTCGTAATTAATTTTTGAATATTTTGGGGTTGGCTGCTATCCCCTTCGACGGCTTGTGAGTGTTTGGTAAGGGCACTGTTAAATTGGTTATAGAGCAACTTAATTTACGTATAAGTTTAATCGCGGCTCCACATACAGTTTTTTCGTAATTAATTTTTGAATATTTTGGAGTTGGCTGCTACCCTTTTCGAAGGCTTGCAAGTGTTTGGCAGAAGCACTGTTAAATTGCTTATGGGGCAACTGAATTTATGTATAATTTTAATCCCCGCACCCTGTACAGTTTTTTCATAATTAATTTTTGAATTCTTTGGGGTTGGCTGCTACCCCTTTCGACGGCTTGCGAATGTTTGACAGGGGTACTGTTAGATTGGTGATGAGGCAACTTAATTTATGTATAAGTTTAATCACGGCACCATGTACAGTTTTTTCGTAATTAATTTTTGAATATTTTGGGGTTGGCTGCTACCCCTTTCGACGGCTTGCAAATGTTTGGCAGAAGCACTGTTAAATTGGTTATGGGGCAACTTAATTTATGTATAAGTTTAAGCGCGGCACCATGTACAGTTTTTTCATAATTAAATTTGAATACTTTGGGGTCGGCCGCTACCACCTTCGACAGCTTGCAAGTGTTTGTCAGGAGCACTGTTAGATTGATTATGGGGCAACTTAATTTATGTATAAGTTTAATTGTGGCACCATTTACAGTTTTTTCGTAATTAATTTTTGAATATTTTAAGGTTGGCTGCTACCCTCTTTGGCGGCTTGCTAGTGTTTGGCAGGGGCACTGTTCGATTGGTTATAGGGCAACTTAATTTTGGTATAACTTTGATCGTGGTACCATGTACAGTTTTTTCATAATTAATTTTGGAATATTTTGGTGTTGGCTGCTACCCCTTTCGACGGCTTGCGAGTGTTTGACAGGGGCACTGTTAGATTGGTAATGAGGCAACTTAATTTATGTATATTTTAAGGTTGGCTGCTACCCTCTTTGGCGGCTTGCTAGTGTATGGCAGGGGCACTGTTCGATTGGTTATAGGGCAACTTAATTTAGGTATAGCTTTAATCGTGGTACCATGTACAGTTTTTTCATAATTAATTTTTGAATATTTTGGTGTTGGCTGCTACCCCTTTCGACGGCTTGCGAGTGTTTGACAGGGGCACTGTTAGATTGGTAATGAGGCAACTTAATTTATGAATAAGTTTAATCACGGCACCATGTACAGTTTTTTCGTAATTAATTTTTGAATATTTTGGCGTTGGCCGCTACCCCCTTCGACGGCTTGCGAGTGTTTGGCAGGTTCACTGTTAGATTGGTTATAGGGGAACTTAATTTATGTATAAGTTTAATTGTGGCACCATGTACAGTTTTTTCGTAAATAGTTTTTGAATATTTTGGGGTTGGCTGCTACCCTTTTCGACGGCTTGCGAATGTTTGGCAGGGACACTGTTAGATTAGTTATAAGGCAGCTTAACTTATGTATAAGTTTAATCGCGGCACCATGTACAGTTTTTTCATAAATAATATTGAATACTTTGGGGTTGGCCGCTACCCCCTTCGACGGCTTGCGAGTGTTTGGCAGGGGCACTGTTGGATTGGTTATGGGGGAACTTAATTTATGTATAAGTTTAATTGTGGCTCCATGTACAGTTTTTTCGTAAATAGTTTTTGAATATTTTGGGGTTGGCTGCTACCCTTTTCGACGGCTTGCGAATGTTTGGCAGGGACACTGTTAGTTTAGTTATAAGGCAGCTTAACTTATGTATAAGTTTAATCGCGGCACCATGTACAGTTTTTTCATAAATAATATTGAATACTTTGGGGTTGGCTGCTACCCCTTTCGACGGCTTGCGAGTGTTTGGCAAGGTCACTGTTAAATTGGTTATGGAGCAACTTAACTTATGTATAAGTTTAATCGCGGCACCAAGTACATTTTTTTCATAATTAAGTTTTGAATACCTTGGGGTTGGTTGCTACCCCCTTTGAGGGCTTGTGAGTGTTTGGCAAGGGCACTGTTAAATTGTTTATAGAACAACTTAACTTATGTATAATTTTAGTCTCGGCACCATGTACAGTTTTTTCATAATTCATTTTTGAATACTTTGGGGTGGCTGCTACCCCTTTCGACGGCTTGCGAGTGTTTGACAGGGGCACTGTTAGATTGATAATGGGGCAACTTAATTTATGCATAAGTTTAATCGCTTCACCATGTACAGTTTTTTTATAATTAATTTTTAAATATTTTGGGGTTGGCCGCTACCCCTTTCGACTGCTTGCGAGTGTTTGACAGGGGCACTGTTAGATTGGTAATGGGGCAACTTAATTTATGTATAAGATTAATCGTGGTACCATGTACAATTTTCATAATTAAGTTTTGAATACTTTGGGGTTGGCTGCTACCCCCTTTGACGGCTTGTGAGTGTTTGGCAAGTGCACTGTTAAATTGGTTATAGAGGAACTTCACTAATGTATAATTTTAATCTCGGCACCATGTACAGTTTTTTCTTAATTAATTTTTGAATACTTTGGGGTTGGCTGCTACCCCTTTCGACTGCTTGCAAGTGTTTGACAGGGGCACTGTTAGATTGGTAATGGGGCAACTTAACTTATGTATAAGTTTAATCGCGGCACCATGTACAATTTTCATAATTAAGTTTTGAATACTTTGGGGTTGGCTGCTACCCCCTTTGACGGCTTGTGAGTGTTTGGCAAAGGCACTGTTAAATTGGTTATAGAGGAACTTAACTAATGTATAATTTTAATCTCGGCACCACGTACAGTTTTTTCATAATTAATTTTTGAATACTTTGGGGTTGGCTGCTACACCTTTCGACGGCTTGCGAGTGTTTGACAGGGGCACTGTTAGATTGGTAATGGGGCAATTTAATTTATGCATAAGTTTAATCGCTTCACCAAGTACAGTTTTTTCATAATTAATTTTTGAATATTTTGGGGTTGGCCGCTACCCCCTTCGACGGCTTGCGAGTGTTTGGCAGGGCACTGTTCGATTGGTTATAGGGCAACTTAATTTATGTATAAGTTTAATTGTGGTACCATTTACAGTTTTTTCATAATTAATTTTTGAATACATTGGGGTTGGCTGCTACCCCCTTCGACGGTTTGTGAGTGTTTGGTAAGGGCACTGTTAAATTGGTTATAGAGCAACTTAACTTATGTATAAGTTTAATCGTGGCACCATATGCAGTTTTTTCGTAATTAATTTTTGAATATTTTGGGGTTGGCTGCTACCCCCTTCGACGGCTTGTGAGTGTTTGGCAAGGGCACTGTTAAATTGGTTATAGCGCAACTTAACTTATGTATAAGTTTAATCGCGGCACCACATACAGTTTTTTCGTAATTAATTTTTGAATATTTTGGGGTTGGCTGCTACCCCTTTCGACGGCTTGCAAATGTTTGGCAGAAGCACTGTTAAATTGGTTATGGGGCAACTTAATTTATGTATAAGTTTAAGCGCGGCACCATGTACAGTTTTTTCGTAATTAATTTTTGAATATTTTGGGGTTGGCTGCTACCCCTTTCGACAGCTTGCAAGTGTTTGTCAGGGGCACTGTTAGATTGATTATGGAGCAACTTAATTTATGTATAAGTTTAATCGTGGCAACAAGTACAGATTTTTCGTAATTAATTTTTGAATATTTTGGGGTTGGCTGCTATCCCCTTCGACGGCTTGTGAGTGTTTGGTAAGGGCACTGTTAAATTGGTTATAGAGCAACTTAATTTACGTATAAGTTTAATCGCGGCTCCACATACAGTTTTTTCGTAATTAATTTTTGAATATTTTGGAGTTGGCTGCTACCCCTTTCGACGGCTTGCAAGTGTTTGGCAGAAGCACTGTTAAATTGCTTATGGGGCAACTGAATTTATGTATAATTTTAATCGCGGCACCCTGTACAGTTTTTTCATAATTAATTTTTGAATTCTTTGGGGTTGGCTGCTACCCCTTTCGACGGCTTGCGAATGTTTGACAGGGGTACTGTTAGATTGGTGATGAGGCAACTTAATTTATGTATAAGTTTAATCACGGCACCATGTACAGTTTTTTCGTAATTAATTTTTGAATATTTTGGGGTTGGCTGCTACCCCTTTCGACGGCTTGCAAATGTTTGGCAGAAGCACTGTTAAATTGGTTATGGGGCAACTTAATTTATGTCTAAGTTTAAGCGCGGCACCATGTACAGTTTTTTCATAATTAAATTTGAATACTTTGGGATAGGCCCCTACCACCTTCGACAGCTTGCAAGTGTTTGTCAGGAGCACTGTTAGATTGATTATGGGGCAACTTAATTTATGTATAAGTTTAATTGTGGCACCATTTACAGTTTTTTCGTAATTAATTTTTGAATATTTTAAGGTTGGCTGCTACCCTCTTTGGCGGCTTGCTAGTGTTTGGCAGGGGCACTGTTCGATTGGTTATAGGGCAACTTAATTTTGGTATAACTTTGATCGTGGTACCATGTACAGTTTTTTCATAATTAATTTTGGAATATTTTGGGGTTGGCTGCTACCCTCTTTGACGGCTTGCGAATTTTTGGCAGTCGCATTGTTCGATTGGTTATAGGGCAACTTAATTTATGTATAAGTTTAATCGTGGTACCATGTACAGTTTTTTCATAATTAATATTGAATACTTTGGGGTTGGATGCTACCCCTTTCGACGGCTTGCGTGTGTTTGGCAAGGCCACTGTTAAATTGGTTATGGAGCAACTTAACTTATTTATAAGTTTAATCGCGGCACCATGCACATTTTTTTCATAATTAAGTTTTGAATACCTTGGGGTTGGTTGCTATCCCCTTTGAGGGCTTGTGAGTGTTTGGCAAGGGCACTGTTAAATTGGTTATGGGGTAACTTAATTTATGTATAAGTTTAATCGTGGCACCATTTACAGTTTTTTCGTAATTAATTTTTGAATATCTTAAGGTTGGCTGCTACCCTCTTTGGCGGCTTGCTAGTGTTTGGCAGGGGCACTGTTCGATTGGTTATAGGGCAACTTAATTTAGGTATAACTTTAATCGTGGTACCATGTACAGTGTTTTCATAATTAATTTTGGAATACTTTTGGGGTTGGCTGCTACCCTCTTTGACGGCTTGCGAATTTTTGGCAGTCGCATTGTTCGATTGGTTATAGGGCAACTTAATTTATGTATAAGTTTAATCGTGGTACCATGTACAGTTTTTTCATAATTAATTTTTGAATATTTTGGGGTTGGCTGCTACCCCTTTCGACAGCTTGCAAGTGTTTGTCAGGGGCACTGTTAGATTGATTATGGGGCAACTTAATTTATGTATAAGTTTAATCGTGGCACCATTTACAGTTTTTTCGTAATTAATTTTTGAATATTTTAAGGTTGGCTGCTACCCTCTTTGGCGGCTTGCTAGTGTTTGGCAGGGGCACTGTTCGATTGGTTATAGGGCAACTTAATTTAGGTATAACTTTAATCGTGGTACCATGTACAGTTTTTTCATAATTAATTTTGGAATACTTTTGGGGTTGGCTGCTACCCTCTTTGACGGCTTGCGAATTTTTGGCAGTCGCATTGTTCGATTGGTTATAGGGCAACTTAATTTATGTATAAGTTTAAGCGCGGCACCATGTACAGTTTTTTCATAATTAAATTTGAATACTTTGGGGTCGGCCGCTACCACCTTCGACAGCTTGCAAGTGTTTGTCAGGAGCACTGTTAGATTGATTATGGGGCAACTTAATTTATGTATAAGTTTAATCGTCGCACCATTTACAGTTTTTTCGTAATTAATTTTTGAATATTTTAAGGTTGGCTGCTACCCTCTTTGGCGGCTTGCTAGTGTTTGGCAGGGGCACTGTTCGATTGGTTATAGGGCAACTTAATTTTGGTATAACTTTGATCGTGTTACCATGTACAGTTTTTTCATAATTTATTTTGGAATATTTTGGGGGTGGCTGCTACCCTCTTTCACGGCTTGCGAATTTTTGGCAGTCGCATTGTTCGATTGGTTATAGGGCAACTTAATTTATGTATAAGTTTAATCGTGGTACCATGTACAGTTTTTTCATAATTAATATTGAATACTTTGGGGTTGGATGCTACCCCTTTCAACGGCTTGCGTGTGTTTGGCAAGGCCACTGTTAAATTGGTTATGGAGCAACTTAACTTATTTATAAGTTTAATCGCGGCACCATGCACATTTTTTTCATAATTAAGTTTTGAATACCTTGGGGTTGGTTGCTATCCCCTTTGAGGGCTTGTGAGTGTTTGGCAAGGGCACTGTTAAATTGGTTATAGAGCAACTTAACTTATGTATAATTTTAGTCTCGGCACCATGTACAGTTTTTTCATAATTCATTTTTGAATACTTTGGGTTTGGCTGCTACCCCTTTCGACGGCTTGCGAGTGTTTGACAGGGGCACTGTTAGATTGGTAATAGGGCAACTTAATTTATGTATAAGTTTAATCGCTTCACCAAGTACAGTTTTTTCGTAATTAATTTTTGAATATTTTGGGATTGGCTGCTACCCCTTTCGACGGCTTGCAAGTGTTTGGCAGAAGGACGGTAAAATTGGTTATGGGGCAACTTAATTTATGTATAAGTTTAATCGCGGCACGATGTACAGTTTTTTCATAATTAATTTTTGAATATTTTGGGGTTGGCCGCTACCCCTTTCGACGGCTTGCAAGTGTTTGGCAGAAGGACTGTAAAATTCTTTATGGGGCAACTTAATTTATGTATAAGTTTAAGCGCGGCACCATGTACAGTTTTTTCATAATTAAATTTGAATACTTTGGGGTCGGCCGCTACCACCTTCGACAGCTTGCAAGTGTTTGTCAGGGGCACTGTTAGATTGATTATGGGGTAACTTAATTTATGTATAAGTTTAATCGTGGCACCATTTACAGTTTTTTCGTAATTAATTTTTGAATATCTTAAGGTTGGCTGCTACCCTCTTTGGCGGCTTGCTAGTGTTTGGCAGGGGCACTGTTCGATTGGTTATAGGGCAACTTAATTTAGGTATAACTTTAATCGTGGTACCATGTACAGTGTTTTCATAATTAATTTTGGAATACTTTTGGGGTTGGCTGCTACCCTCTTTGACGGCTTGCGAATTTTTGGCAGTCGCATTGTTCGATTGGTTATAGGGCAACTTAATTTATGTATAAGTTTAATCGTGGTACCATGTACAGTTTTTTCATAATTAATTTTTGAATACTTTGGGGTTGGCTGCTACCCCTTTCGACAGCTTGCAAGTGTTTGTCAGGGGCACTGTTAGATTGATTATGGGGCAACTTAATTTATGTATAAGTTTAATCGTGGCACCATTTACAGTTTTTTCGTAATTAATTTTTGAATATTTTAAGGTTGGCTGCTACCCTCTTTGGCGGCTTGCTAGTGTTTGGCAGGGGCACTGTTCGATTGGTTATAGGACAACTTAATTTAGGTATAACTTTAATCGTGGTACCATGTACAGTTTTTTCATAATTAATTTTGGAATACTTTTGGGGTTGGCTGCTACCCTCTTTGACGGCTTGCGAATTTTTGGCAGTCGCATTGTTCGATTGGTTATAGGGCAACTTAATTTATGTATAAGTTTAATAGTGGTACCATGTACAGTTTTTTCGTAATTAATTTTTGAATATTTTGGGGTTGGCTGCTACCTCTGTCGACGAATTGCGAGAGTTTGACAGGGGCACTGTTAGATTGGTAATGGGGCCACTTAATTTATGTATAAGTTTAATCACGGCACCATGTACAGTTTTTTCATAATTAATTTTTGAATATTTTGGGGTTGGCTGCTACCCCCTTCGACGGCTTGTGAGTGTTTGGTAAGGGCACTGTTAAATTGGTTATAGAGCAACTTAATTTACGTATAAGTTTAATCGCGGCTCCACATACAGTTTTTTCGTAATTAATTTTTGAATATTTTGGGGTTGGCTGCTACCCCTTTCGACGGCTTGCAAGTGTTTGGCAGAAGCACTGTTAAATTGCTTATGGGGCAACTTAATTTATGTATAAGTTTAATCGCGGCACCATGTACAGTTTTTTCATAATTAATTTTTGAATTCTTTGGGGTTGGCTGCTACCCCTTTTGACTGCTTGCAAGTGTTTGACAGGGGCACTGTTAGATTGGTAATGGGGCAACTTAACTTATGTATAAGTTTAATCGCGGCACCATGTACAATTTTCATAATTAAGTTTTGAATACTTTGGGGTTGGCTGCTACCCCCTTTGACGGCTTGTGAGTGTTTGGCAAAGGCACTGTTAAATTGGTTATAGAGGAACTTAACTAATGTATAATTTTAATCTCGGCACCACGTACAGTTTTTTCATAATTAATTTTTGAATACTTTGGGGTTGGCTGCTACCCCTTTCGACGGCTTGCGAGTGTTTGACAGGGGCACTGTTAGATTGGTAATGGGGCAACTTAATTTATGCATAAGTTTAATCACTTCACCAAGTACAGTTTTTTCATAATTAATTTTTGAATATTTTGGGGTTGGCCGCTACCCCCTTCGACGGCTTGCGAGTGTTTGGAAGGGCACTGTTCGATTGGTTATAGGGCAACTTAATTTATGTATAAGTTTAATTGTGGTACCATTTACAGTTTTTTCATAATTAATTTGTGAATACATTGGGGTTGGCTGCTACCCCCTTCGACGGTTTGTGAGTGTTTGGTAAGGGCACTGTTAAATTGGTTATAGAGCAACTTAACTTATGTATAAGTTTAATCGTGGCACCATATGCAGTTTTTTCGTAATTAATTTTTGAATATTTTGGGGTTGGCTGCTACCCCCTTCGACGGCTTGTGAGTGTTTGGCAAGGGCACTGTTAAATTGGTTATAGAGCAACTTAACTTATGTATAAGTTTAATCGCGGCACCACATACAGTTTTTTCGTAATTAATTTTTGAATATTTTGGGGTTGGCTGCTACCCCTTTCGACGGCTTGCAAATGTTTGGCAGAAGCACTGTTAAATTGGTTATGGGGCAACTTAATTTATGTATAAGTTTAAGCGCGGCACCATGTACAGTTTTTTCGTAATTAATTTTTGAAAATTTTGGGGTTGGCTGCTACCCCTTTCGACAGCTTGCAAGTGTTTGTCAGGGGCACTGTTAGATTGATTATGGAGCAACTTAATTTATGTATAAGTTTAATCGTGGCACCAAGTACAGATTTTTCGTAATTAATTTTTGAATATTTTGGGGTTGGCTGCTATCCCCTTCGACGGCTTGTGAGTGTTTGGTAAGGGCACTGTTAAATTGGTTATAGAGCAACTTAATTTACGTATAAGTTTAATCGCGGCTCCACATACAGTTTTTTCGTAATTAATTTTTGAATATTTTGGAGTTGGCTGCTACCCCTTTCGACGGCTTGCAAGTGTTTGGCAGAAGCACTGTTAAATTGCTTATGGGGCAACTTAATTTATGTATAAGTTTAATCGCGGCACCCTGTACAGTTTTTTCATAATTAATTTTTGAATTCTTTGGGGTTGGCTGCTACCCCTTTCGACGGCTTGCGAATGTTTGACAGGGGCACTGTTAGATTGGTAATGAGGCAACTTAATTTATGTATAAGTTTAAACACGGCACCATGTACAGTTTTTTCGTAATTAATTTTTGAATATTTTGGTGTTGGCTGCTACCCCTTTCGACGGCTTGCAAATGTTTGGCAGAAGCACTGTTAAATTGGTTATGGGGCAACTTAATTTATGTATAAGTTTAAGCGCGGCACCATGTACAGTTTTTTCATAATTAAATTTGAATACTTTGGGGTCGGCCGCTACCACCTTCGACAGCTTGCAAGTGTTTGTCATTAGCACTGTTAGATTGATTATGGGGCAACTTAATTTATGTATAAGTTTAATCGTGGCACCATTTACAGTTTTTTCGTAATTAATTTTTGAATATTTTAAGGTTGGCTGCTACCCTCTTTGGCGGCTTGCTAGTGTTTGGCAGGGGCACTGTTCGATTGGTTATAGGGCAACTTAATTTTGGTATAACTTTGATCGTGGTACCATGTACAGTTTTTTCATAATTAATTTTGGAATATTTTGGGGTTGGCTGCTACCCTCTTTGACGGCTTGCGAATTTTTGGCAGTCGCATTGTTCGATTGGTTATAGGGCAACTTAATTTATGTATAAGTTTAATCGTGGTACCATGTACAGTTTTTTCATAATTAATATTGAATACTTTGGGTTTGGCTGCTACCCCTTTCGACGGCTTGCGAGTGTTTGACAGGGGCACTGTTAGATTGGTAATGGGGCAACTTAATTTATGTATAAGTTTAATCGCTTCACCAAGTACAGTTTTTTCGTAATTAATTTTTGAATATTTTGGGATTGGCTGCTACCCCTTTCGACGGCTTGCAAGTGTTTGGCAGAAGGACGGTAAAATTGGTTATGGGGCAACTTAATTTATGTATAAGTTTAATCGCGGCACGATTTACAGTTTTTTCATAATTAATTTTTGAATATTTTGGGGTTGGCCGCTACCCCTTTCGACGGCTTGCAAGTGTTTGGCAGAAGGACTGTAAAATTCTTTATGGGGCAACTTAATTTATGTATAAGTTTAAGCGCGGCACCATGTACAGTTTTTTCATAATTAAATTTGAATACTTTGGGGTCGGCCGCTACCACCTTCGACAGCTTGCAAGTGTTTGTCAGGGGCACTGTTAGATTGATTATGGGGTAACTTAATTTATGTATAAGTTAATCGTGGCACCATTTACAGTTTTTTCGTAATTAATTTTTGAATATCTTAAGGTTGGCTGCTACCCTCTTTGGCGGCTTGCTAGTGTTTGGCAGGGGCACTGTTCGATTGGTTATAGGGCAACTTAATTTAGGTATAATTTTAATCGTGGTACCCTGTACAGTGTTTTCATAATTAATTTTGGAATACTTTTGGGGTTGGCTGCTACCCTCTTTGACGGCTTGCGAATTTTTGGCAGTCGCATTGTTCGATTGGTTATAGGGCAACTTAATTTATGTATAAGTTTAATCGTGGTACCATGTACAGTTTTTTCATAATTAATTTTTGAATATTTTGGGGTTGGCTGCTACTCCTTTCGACAGCTTGCAAGTGTTTGTCAGGGGCACTGTTAGATTGATTATGGGGCAACTTAATTTATGTATAAGTTTAATCGTGGCACCATTTACAGTTTTTTCGTAATTAATTTTTGAATATTTTAAGGTTGGCTGCTACCCTCTTTGGCGGCTTGCTAGTGTTTGGCAGGGGCACTGTTCGATTGGTTATAGGGCAACTTAATTTAGGTATAACTTTAATCGTGGTACCATGTACAGTTTTTTCATAATTAATTTTGGAATACTTTTGGGGTTGGCTGCTACCCTCTTTGACGGCTTGCGAATTTTTGGCAGTCGCATTGTTCGATTGGTTATAGGGCAACTTAATTTATGTATAAGTTTAATAGTGGCACCATGTACAGTTTTTTCGTAATTAATTTTTGAATATTTTGGGGTTGGCTGCTACCTCTGTCGACGAATTGCGAGAGTTTGACAGGGGCACTGTTATATTGGTAATGGGGCCACTTAATTTATGTATAAGTTTAATCACGGCACCATGTACAGTTTTTTCATAATTAATTTTTGAATATTTTGGGGTTGGCTGCTACCCCCTTCGACGGCTTGTGAGTGTTTGGTAAGGGCACTGTTAAATTGGTTATAGAGCAACTTAATTTACGTATAAGTTTAATCGCGGCTCCACATACAGTTTTTTCGTAATTAATTTTTGAATATTTTGGGGTTGGCTGCTACCCCTTTCGACGGCTTGCAAGTGTTTGGCAGAAGCACTGTTAATTTGCTTATGGGGCAACTTAATTTATGTATAAGTTTAATCGCGGCACCATGTACAGTTTTTTCATAATTAATTTTTGAATTATTTGGGGTTGGCTGCTACCCCTTTTGACGGCGTGCGAGTGTTTGACAGGGGCACTGTTAGATTGGTAATGAGGCAACTTAATTTATGTATAAGTTTAATCACGGCACCATGTACAGTTCTTTCGTAATTAATTTTTGAATATTTTGGGGTTGGCTGCTACCCCTTTCGACGGCTTGCAAATGTTTGGCAGAAGCACTGTTAAATTGGTTATGGGGCAACTTAATTTATGTATAAGTTTAAGCGCGGCACCATGTACAGTATTTTCATAATTAAATTTGAATACTTTGGGGTCGGCCGCTACCACCTTCGACAGCTTGCAAGTGTTTGTCAGGAGCACTGTTAGATTGATTATGGGGCAACTTAATTTATGTATAAGTTTAATCGTGGCACCATTTACAGTTTTTTCGTAATTAATTTTTGAATATTTTAAGGTTGGCTGCTACCCTCTTTGGCGGCTTGCTAGTGTTTGGCAGGGGTACTGTTCGATTGGTTATAGGGCAACTTAATTTATGTATAACTGTAATCGTGGTACCATGTACAGTTTTTTCATAATTAATTTTGGAATACTTTTGGGGTTGGCTGCTACCCTCTTTGACGGCTTGCGAATTTTTGGCAGTCGCATTGTTAGATTGGTTATAGGGCAACTTAATTTATGTATAAGTTTAATCGTGGTACCATGTACAGTTTTTTCATAATTAATTTTTGAATATTTTGGGGTTGGCTGCTACCCCTTTTGACGGCTTGCGAGTGTTTGACAGGGGCACTATTAGATTGGTAATGAGGCAACTTAATTTATGTATAAGTTTAATCGTGGCACCATTTACAGTTTTTTCGTAATTAATTTTTGAATATTTTAAGGTTGGCTGCTACCCTCTTTGGCGGCTTGCTAGTGTTTGGCAGGGGCACTGTTCGATTGGTTATAGGGCAACTTAATTTAGGTATAACTTTAATCGTGGTACCATGTACAGTTTTTTCATAATTAATTTTGGAATATTTTGGGGTTGGCTGCTACCCTCTTTGACGGCTTGCGAATTTTTGGCAGTCGCATTGTTCGATTGGTTATAGGGCAGCTTAACTTATGTATAAGTTTAATCGTGGTACCATGTACAGTTTTTTCATAATTAATTTTTGAATATTTTGGGGTTGGCTGCTACCCTTTTCGACGGCTTGCGAATGTTTGGCAGGGACACTGTTAGATTAGTTATAAGGCAGCTTAACTTATGTATAAGTTTAATCGCGGCACCATGTACAGTTTTTTCATAATTAATATTGAATACTTTGGGGTTGGCTGCTACCCCTTTCGACGGCTTGCGAGTGTTTGGCAAGGCCACTGTTAAATTGGTTATGGAGCAACTTAACTTATGTATAAGTTTAATCGCGGCACCATGTACATTTTTTTCATAATTAAGTTTTGAATACCTTGGGGTTGGTTGCTATCCCCTTTTCGACGGCTTGCGAATGTTTGGCAGGGACACTGTTAGATTAGTTATAAGGCAGCTTAACTTATGTATAAGTTTAATCGCGGCACCATTTACAGTTTTTTCATAATTCATTTTTGAATACTTTGGGGTTGGCTGCTACCCCTTTCGACGGCTTGCGACTGTTTGACAGGGGCACTGTTAGATTGGTAATGGGGCAACTTAATTTATGTATAAGTTTAATCGCTTCACCAAGTACAGTTTTTTCGTAATTAATTTTTGAATATTTTGGGATTGGCTGCTACCCCTTTAGACGGCTTGCAAGTGTTTGGCAGAAGGACTGTAAAATTGGTTATGGGGCAACTTAATTTATGTATAAGTTTAATCGCGACACGATTTACAGTTTTTTCATAATTAATTTTTGAATATTTTGGGGTTGGCCGCTACCCCCTTCGACGGCTTGCGAGTGTTTGGCAGGGGCACTGTTCGATTGGTTATAGGGCAACTTAATTTATGTATAAGTTTAATCGTGGTACCATGTACAGTTTTTTCATAATTAATTTTTAAATATATTGGGGTTGGCTGCTACCCCCTTTGAGGGCTTGTGAGTGTTTGGCAAGGGCACAGTTAAATTGGTTATAGAGCAACTTAACTTATGTATAATTTTAGTCTCGGCACCATGTACAGTTTTTTCATAATTCATTTTTGAATACTTTGGGGTTGTCTGCTACCCCTTTCGACGGCTTGCGAGTGTTTGACAGGGGCACTGTTAGATTGGTAATGGGGCAACTTAATTTATGTATAAGTTTAATCGCTTCACCAAGTACAGTTTTTTAGTAATTAATTTTTGAATATTTTGGGATTGGCTGCTACCCCTTTCGACGGCTTGCAAGTGTTTGGCAGAAGGACTGTAAAATTGGTTATGGGGCAACTTAATTTATGTATAAGTTTAATCGCGGCACAATGTACAGTTTTTTCATAATTAATTTTTGAATATTTTGGGGTTGGCCGCTACCCTTTTCGACGGCTTGCGAGTGTTTGGCAGGGGCGCTGTTCGATTGGTTATAGGGCAACTTAATTTATGTATAAGTTTAATCGTGGTACCATGTACAGTTTTTTCATAATTAATTTTTAAATATATTGGGGTTGGCTGCTACCCTCTTTGACGGCTTGCTAGCGTTTGGCAGGGGCACTGTTAGATTAGTTATAAGGCAGCTTAACTTATGTATAATTTTAATCGTGGCACCATGTACAGTTTTTTCATAATTAATATTGAATACTTTGGGGTTGCCTGCTACCCTTTTCGACGGCTTGCTAGTTTTTGGCAGGGGCACTGTTAGATTAGTTATATGACAACTTAATTTATGTATAAGTTTAATCGGGGCTCCATGTACAGTTTTTTCTTAATTAATTTTTGAATATTTTGGGGTTGGCTGCTACCCCTTTCGACGGCTTGCGAGTGTTTGGCAAGGGCACTGTTAAATTGGTTATAGAGCAACTTAACTTATGTATAAGTTTAATCGCGGCACCATGTACAGTCTTTTTATAACTAATTTTTGAATACTTTGGGGTTGGCCGCTACCCTTTTCGACGGCTTGCGAATGTTTGGCAGGGACACTGTTAGATTAGTTATAAGGCAGCTTAACTTATGTATAAGTTTAATCGCGGCACCATGTACAGCGTTTTCGTAATTAATTTTTGAATATTTTGGGGTTGGCTGCTACTCTCTTTGGCGTCTTGCTAGTGTTTGGCAGGGGCACTGTTCGATTGGTTATAAGGCAACTTAATTTATGTATAAGTTTAGTCGTGGTACCATGTACAGTTTTTTCATAATTAATTTTTAAATATTTTGGGGTTGGCTGTTACCCTCTTTGACGGCTTGCGAATTTTTGGCAGGGGCATTGTTAGATTAGTTACAGGACAACGTAATTTATGTTTAATTTAATCGGGGCTCCATGTACAGTTTTTTCATAATTAAGTTTTGCATACTTTGGGGTTGGCTGCTACCCTTTTCGACGGCTTGCGAATGTTTGGCAGGGACACTGTTAGATTAGTTATAAGGCAGCTTAACTTATGTATAAGTTTAATCGCGGCACCATGTACAGTTTTTTCATAATTAATATTGAATACTTTGGGGTTGGCTGCTACCCTTTTCGACGGCTTGCGAGTGTTTGGCAAGGCCACTGTTAAATTGGTTATGGAGCAACTTAACTTATGTATAAGTTTAATCGCGGCACCATGTACATTTTTTTCATAATTAAGTTTTGAATACCTTGGGGTTGGTTGCTATCCCCTTTGAGGGCTTGTGAGTGTTTGGCAAGGGCACTGTTAAATTGGTTATAGAGCAACTTAACTTATGTATAATTTTAGTCTCGGCACCATGTACAGTCTTTTCATAACTAATTTTTGAATACTTTGGGGTTGGCCGCTACCCCCTTCGACAGCTTGAAAGTGTTTGGCAGGGGCACTGTTAGATTGATTATGGGGCAACTAAATTTATGTATAAGTTTAATCGTGGCACCATGTACAGCCTTTTCGTAATTAATTTTTGAATATTTTGGGGTTGGCTGCTACTCTCTTTGGCGTCTTGCTAGTGTTTGGCAGGGGCACTGTTCGATTGGTTATAAGGCAACTTAATTTATGTATAAGTTTAGTCGTGGTACCATGTACAGTTTTTTCATAATTAATTTTTAAATATTTTGGGGTTGGCTGCTACCCTCTTTGACGGCTTGCGAATTTTTGGCAGGGGCATTGTTAGATTAGTTACAGGACAACGTAATTTATGTATAAGTTTAATCGGTGCTCTATGTACAGTTTTTTCATAATTAAGTTTTGCATACTTTGGGGTTGGCTGCTACCCTCTTTGACGGCTTGCGAATTTTTGGCAGGGGCACTGTTCGATTGGTTATAGGGCAACTTAATTTATGTAGAAGTTTAATCGTGGTACCATGTACAATTTTTTCATAATTAATTTTTGAATATTTTGGGGTTGGCTGCTACCCTCTTTGACGGCTTGCGAATTTTTGGCAGGGGCATTGTTAGATTAATTACAGGACAACGTAATTTATGTATAAGTTTAATCGGGGCTCCATGTACAGTTTTTTCATAATTAAGTTTTGCATACTTTGGGGTTGGCTGCTACAATCTTTGACGGCTTGCGAATTTTTGGCAGGGGCACTGTTCGCTTGGTTATAGGGCAACTTAATTTATGTAGAAGGTTAGTCGTGGTACCATGTACAGTTTTTTCATAATTAATTTTTGAATATTTTGGGGTTGGCTGCTACCCCTTTCGACGGCTTGCAAATGTTTGGCAGAAGCACTGTTAAATTGGTTATGGGGCAACTTAATTTATGTATAAGTTTAAGCGCGGCACCATGTACAGTTTTTTCATAATTAATTTTTGAATACTTTGGGGTCGGCCGCTACCACCTTCGACAGCTTGCAAGTGTTTGTCAGGGGCACTGTTAGATTGATTATGGGGCAACTTAATTTATGTATAAGTTTAATCGTGGCACCATTTACAGTTTTTTCGTAATTAATTTTTGAATATTTTGGGGTTGGCTGCTACCCTCTTTGGTGCTTGCTAGTGTTTGGCAGGGGCACTGTTCGATTGGTTATAGGGCAACTTAATTTAGGTATAAGTTTAATCGTGGTACCATGTACAGTTTTTTCATAATTAATTTTTAAATATATTGGGGTTGGCTGCTACCCTCTTTGACGGCTTGCTAGTGTTTGGCAGGGGCACTGTTAGATTAGTTATAAGGCAGCTTAACTTATGTATAATTTTAATCGTGGCACCATGTACAGTTTTTTCGTAAATAGTTTTTGAATATTTTGGGGTTGGCTGCTACCCTTTTCGACGGCTTGCGAGTGTTTGGCAGAGGCACTGTTAGATTGTTTATGGGGAAACTTAATTTATGTATAAGTTTAATCGCGGCACCTTGTACAGTTTTTTCATAATTAATATTGAATACTTTGGGGTTGGCTGCTACCCCTTTCGACGGCTTGCGAGTGTTTGCCAGGGGCACTGTTAGATTAGTTATATGACAACTTAATTTATGTATAAGTTTAATCGGGGCTCCATGTACAGTTTTTTCTTAATTAATTTTTGAATATTTTGGGGTTGGCTGCTACCCCTTTCGACGGCTTGCGAGTGTTTGGCAAGGGCACTGTTAAATTGGTTATGGAGCAACTTAACTTATGTATAAGTTTAAACGCGGCACCATGTACATTTTTTTCATAATTAAGTTTTGAATACCTTGGGGTTGGTTGCTACCCCCTTTGAGGGCTTGTGAGTGTTTGGCAAGGGCACTGTTAAATTGGTTATAGAGCAACTTAACTTATGTATAATTTTAGTCTCGGCACCATGTACAGTTTTTTCATAATTCATTTTTGAATACTTTGGGGTTGGCTGCTACCCCTTTCGACGGCTTGCGAGTGTTTGACAGGGGCACTGTGAGATTGGTAATGGGGCAAGTTAATTTATGTATAAGTTTAATCGCTTCACCAAGTACAGTTTTTTCGTAATTAATTTTTGAATATTTTGGGATTGGCTGCTACCCCTTTCGACGGCTTGTGAGTGTTTGACAGGGGCACTGTTAGATTGGTAATGGGGCAACTTAATGTATGTATAAATTTAATCACGGCACCATGTACAGTTTTTTCATAATTAATTTTTGAATATTTTGTGGTTGGCTGCTACCCCCTTCGACGGCTTGTGAGTGTTTGGCAAGGGCACTGTTAAATTGGTTATAGAGCAACTTAACTTATGTATAAGTTTAATCGCGGCACCATGTACAGTCTTTTCATAATTAATTTTTGAATACTTTGGGGTTGGCCGCTACCCCCTTTGACAGCTTGAAAGTGTTTGGCAGGGGCACTGTTAGATTGATTATGGGGCAACTTAATTTATGTATAAGTTTAATCGTGCCACCATGTACAGCCTTTTCGTAATTAATTTTTGAATATTTTGGGGTTGGCTGATACTCTCTTTGGCGTCTTACTAGTGTTTGGCAGGGGCACTGTTCGATTGGTTATAAGGCAACTTAATTTATGTATAAGTTTAGTCGTGGTACCATGTACAGTTTTTTCATAATTAATTTTTAAATATTTTGGGGTTGGCTGCTACCCTCTTTGACGGCTTGCGAATTTTTTGCATCGGCACTGTTCGATTGGTTATAGGGCAACTTAATTTATGTAGAAGTTTAATCGTGGTACCATGTACAGTTTTTTCATAATTAATTTTTGAATATTTTGGGGTTGGCTGCTACCCTCTTTGACGGCTTGCGAATTTTTGGCATTGGCACTGTTCGATTGGTTATAGAGCAACTTAATTTATGTAGAAGTTTAATCGTGGTACCATGTACAGTTTTTTCATAATTAATTTTTGAATATCTTGGGGTTGGCTGCTACTCTCTTTGACGGCATGCGAATGTTTGGCAGAGACACTGTTAGATTAGTTATAAGGCAGCTTAATTTATGTATAACTATAAGCGCAGCACCATGTACAGTTTTTTCGTAATTAATTTTTGAATATTTTGGGGTTGGCTGCGACACTTTTCGACGGCTTGCAAGTGTTTGGCAGGGGCACTGTTAAATTGGTTATAGAGCAACTTCATTTATGTATAAGTTTAATCGCGGCACCATGTACAGTGTTTTCATAATTAATTTTTGAATATTTTGGGGTTGGCTGCTACCCCATTCGACGGCTTGCGACTGTTTGGCAGGGGCACTGTTAAATTGGTTATAGAGCAACTTAACTTATGTATAATTCTAATCTCGGCACCATGTACAGTTTTTTCATAATTAATTTTTGAATACTTTGGGGTTGGCTGCTACCCCTTTCGACGGCTTGCGAGTGTTTGACAGGGGCACTGTTAGATTGGTAATTGGGCAACTTAATTTATGTATAAGTTTAATCGCTTCACCAAGTACAGTTTTTTCATAATTAATTTTTGAAAATTTTGGGATTGGCTGCCACCCCTTTCGACGGCTTGCAAGTGTTTGGCAGAAGGACTGTAAAATTGGTTATGGGGCAACTTAATTTATGTATAAGTTTAATCTCGGCACAATGTACAGTTTTTTCATAATTAATTTTTGAATACTTTGGGGTTGGCCGCTACCCCCTTCGACGGCTTGCGAGTGTTTGGCAAGGGCACTGTTCGATTGGTTATAGGGCAACTTAATTTATGTATAAGTTTAATCGTGTCACCATGTACAGTTTTTTCGTAAATAGTTTTTGAATATTTTGGGGTTGGCTGCTACCCTTTTCGACGGCTTGCGAGTGTTTGGCAGGGGCGCTGTTCGATTGGTTATAGCGCAACTTAATTTATGTATAAGTTTAATCGCGGCACAATGTACAGTTTTTTTATAATTAATTTTTGAATATTTTGGGGTTGGCCGCTACCCCCTTCGACGGCTTGCGAGTGTTTGGCAAGGGCACTGTTCGATTGGTTATAGGGCAACTTAATTTATGTATAAGTTTAATCGTGTCACCATGTACAGTTTTTTCGTAAATAGTTTTTGAATATTTTGGGGTTGGCTGCTACCCTTTTCGACGGCTTGCGAGTGTTTGGCAGGGGCACTGTTAGATTGGTAAAGGGGGAACTTAATTTATGTATAAGTTTTATTCGCGGCACCTTGTACAGTTTTTTCATAATTAATATTGAATACTTTGGGGTTGGCTGCTACCCCTTTCGACGGCTTGCGAGTGTTTGGCAGGGGCACTGTTAGATTAGTTACAGGACAACGTAATTTATGTATAAGTTTAATCGGGGCTCCATGTACAATTTTTTCTTAATTAATTTTGGAATATTTTGGGGTTGGCCGCTACCCCCTTCGACGGCTTGCGAGTGTTTGGCAAGGGCACTGTTAGATTAGTTATAAGGCAGCTTAATTTATGTATAAGTATAATCGCAGCACCATGTACAGTTTTTTCGTAATTAATTTTTGAATATTTTGGGGTTGGCTGCTACAATTTTCGACGGCTTGCGAGTGTTTGGCAGGGGCACTGTTAGATTAGTTACAGGACAACGTAATTTATGTATAAGTTTAATCGGGGCTCCATGTACAGTTTTTTCTTAATTAATTTTGGAATATTTTGGGGTTGGTTGCTACCCCTTTCGACGGCTTGCGAGTGTTTGGCAAGGGCACTGTTAAATTGGTTATGGAGCAACTTAACTTATGTATAAGTTTAATTGCGGCACCATGTACAGTTTTTTCATAATTAAGTTTTGAATACTTTGGGGTTGGCTGCTACCCCCTTTGAGGGCTTGTGAGTGTTTGGCAAGGACACTGTTAAATTGGTTATAGAGCAACTTAACTTATGTATAATTTTAATCTCGGCACCATGTACAGTTTTTTCATAATTAATTGTTGAATACTTTGGGGTTGGCTGCTACCTTTTTCGACGGCTTGCGAGTGTTTGACAGGGGCACAGTTAGATTGGTAATGGGGCAACTTAATTTATGTATAAGTTTAGTCGTGGTACCATGTACAGTTTTTCATTTATTAATTTTTAAATATTTTGGGGTTGGCTGCTACCCTCTTTGACGGCTTGCGAATTTTTGGCAGGGGCATTGTTAGATTAGTTACAAGACAACGTAATTTATGTATAAGTTTAATCGGGGCTCCATGTACAGTTTTTTCATAATTAAGTTTTGCATACTTTGGGGTTGGCTGCTACCCCTTTCGACGGCTTGCGACTGTTTGGCAGGAGCACTGTTATATTAGTAATGGGGCAACTTAATCTATGTATAAGTTTAATCGCGGCACCATGTACAGTTTTTTCATAATTAATTTTTGAATATTTTGGGGTTGGCTGCTACCCCCTTTGACGGCTTGCGAGTGTTTGGCAGAGGCACTGTTAGATTAGTTACAGGACAACTTAATTTATGTATAAGTTTAATCGGGGCTCCATGTACAGTTTTTTCATAATTAAGTTTTGCATACTTTGGGGTTGGCTGCTACCTTCTTTGACAGCTTGCGAATTTTTGGCAGGGGCACTGTTCGAAGGTTATAGGGCAACTTAATTTATGTAGAAGTTTAATCGTGGTACCATGTACAGCTTTTTCATTATTAATTTTTGAATATTTTGGGGTTCTCTGCTACCCTCTTTGACGGCTTGCGAATTTTCGGCAGGGGCACTGTTCGATTGGTTATAGGGCAACTTAATTTATGTAGAAGTTTAATCGTGGTACCATGTACAGTTTTGTCATAATTAATTTTTGAATACTTTGGGGTTGGCTGCTACTCTCTTTGACGGCTTGCGAATGTTTGGCAGGGACACTGTTAGATTAGTTACAGGACAACGTAATTTATGTATAAGTTTAATCGCGGCACCATGTACATTTTTTCATAATTAAGTTTTGAATACCTTGGGGTTGGTTGCTAGCCCCTTTGAGGGCTTGTGAGTGTTTGGCAAGGGCACTGTTAAATTGGTTATTGAGCAACTTAACTTATGTATAATTTTAGTCTCGGCACCATGTACAGTTTTTTCATAATTAATTTTTGAATACTTTGGGGTTGGCTGCTACCCCTTTCGACGGCTTGCGAGTGTTTGGCAAGGGCACTGTTAAATTGGTTATGGAGCAACTTAACTTATGTATAGGTTTAATCGCGGCACCATGTACATTTTTTTCATAATTAAGTTTTGAATACCTTGGGGTTGGTTGCTACCCCCTTTGAGGGCTTGTGAGTGTTTGGCAAGGGCACTGTTAAATTGGTTATGGAGCAACTTAACTTATGTATAAGTTTAATCGCGGCACCATGTACATTTTTTTCATAATTAAGTTTTGAATACCTTGGGGTTGGTTGCTACCCCCTTTGAGGGCTTGTGTGTGTTTGGCAAGGGCACTGTAAATTGGTTATAGAGCAACTTAAATTATGTATAATTTTAGTCTCGGCACCATTTACAGTTTTTTCATAATTCATTTTTGAATACTTTGGGGTTGGCTGCTACCCCTTTCGACGGCTTGCGAGTGTTTGGCAAGGGCACTGTTAAATTGGTTATGGAGCAACTTAACTTATGTATAAGTTTAATCGCGGCACCATGTACATTTTTTCATAATTAAGTTTTGAATACCTTGGGGTTGGTTGCTACCCCCTTTGAGGGCTTGTGAGTGTTTGGCAAGGGCACTGTTAAATTGGTTATTGAGCAACTTAACTTATGTATAATTTTAGTCTCGGCACCATGTACAGATTTTTCATAATTCATTTTTGAATACTTTGGGGTTGGGTGCTACCCCTTTCGACGGCTTGCGAGTGTTTGACAGGGGCACTGTTAGATTGGTAATGGGGCAACTTAATTTATGTATAAGTTTAATCGCTTCACCAAGTACAGTTTTTTCGTAATTAATGTTTGAATATTTTGGGATTGGCTGCTACCCCTTTCGACGGCTTGCAAGTGTTTGGCAGAAGGACTGTAAAATTGGTTATGGGGCAACTTAATTTATGTAGAAGTTTAATCGTGGTACCATGTACAGTTTTTTCATTATTAATTTTTGAATATTTTGGGGTTGGCTGCTACTCTCTTTGACGGCTTGCGAATGTTTGGCAGGGACACTGTTAGATTAGTTATAAGGCAGCTTAATTTATTTATAAGTATAATCGCAGCACCATGTACAGTTTTTTCGTAATTAATTTTTGAATATTTTGGGGTTGGCTGCTACACTTTTCGACGGCTTGCGAGTGTTTGGCAGGGGCACTGTTAGATTAGTTACAGGACAACGTAATTTATGTATAAGTTTAATCGGGGCTCCATTTACAGTTTTTTCATAATTAAGTTTTGAATACTTTGGGGTTGGCTGCTACCCCTTTCGACGGCTTGCGACTGTTTGGCAGGAGCACTGTTATATTGGTAATGGGGCAACTTAATCTATGTATAAGTTTAATCGCGGCACCATGTACAGTTTTTTCATAATTAATTTTTGAATATTTTGGGGTTGGCTGCTACCCCCTTTGACGGCTTGCGAGTGTTTGGCAGGGGCACTGTTAGATTAGTTACAGGACAACTTAATTTATGTATAAGTTTAATCGCGGCACTATGTACAGTATTTTCATAATTAAGTTTTGAATACTTTGGGGTTGGCTGCTACCCCTTTCGACGGTTTGCGACTGTTTGGCAGGGGCACTGTTATATTGGTAATGGGGCAACTTAATTTATGTATAAGTTTAATCGCGGCACCATGTACAGTTTTTTCATAATTAATTTTTGAATACTTTGGGGTTGGCTGCTACCCCTTTCGACGGCTTGCGAGTGTTTGGCAAGGGCACTGTTAAATTGGTTATGGAGCAACTTAACTTATGTATAAGTTTAATAGCGGCACCATGTACATTTTTTTCATAATTAAGTTTTGAATACCTTGGGGTTGGTTGCTACCCCCTTTGAGGGCTTGTGAGTGTTTGGCAAGGGCACTGTTAAATTGGTTATGGAGCAACTTAACTTATGTATAAGTTTAATCGCGGCACCATGTACATTTTTTTCATAATTAAGTTTTGAATACCTTGGGGTTGGTTGCTACCCCCTTTGAGGGCTTGTGTGTGTTTGGCAAGGGCACTGTTAAATTGGTTATAGAGCAACTTAAATTATGTATAATTTTAGTCTCGGCACCATGTACATTTTTTTCATAATTCATTTTTGAAACTTTGGGGTTGGCTGCTACCCCTTTCGACGGCTTGCGGGTGTTTGGCAAGGCCACTGTTAAATTGGTTATGGAGCAACTTAACTTATGTATAAGTTTAATCGCTGCACCATGTACATTTTTTCATAATTAAGTTTTGAATACCTTGGGGTTGGTTGCTACCCCCTTTGAGGGCTTGTGAGTGTTTGGCAAGGGCACTGTTAAATTCGTTATAGAGCAACTTAACTTATGTATAATTTTAGTCTCGGCACCATGTACACTTTTTTCATAATTCATTTTTGAATACTTTGGGATTGGCTGCTACCCCTTTCGACGGCTTGCGAGTGTTTGACAGGAGCACTGTTAGATTGGTAATGGGGCAACTTAATTTATGTATAAGTTTAATCGCTTCACCAAGTACAGTTTTTTCGTAATTAATTTTTGAATATTTTGGGATTGGCTGCTACCCCTTTCGACGGCTTGCAAGTGTTTGGCAGAAGGACTGTAAAATTGGTTATGGGGCAACTTAATTTATGTATAAGTTTAATCGCGGCACAATGTACAGTTTTTTCATAATTAATTTTTGAATATTTTGGGGTTGGCCGCTACCCCCTTCGACCGCTTGCGAGTGTTTGGCAGGGGCGCAGTTCGATTGGTTATAGGGCAACTTAATTTATGTATAAGTTTAATCGTGGTACCATGTACAGTTTTTTCATAATTAATTTTTAAATATATTGGGGTTGGCTGCCACCCCCTTTGAGGGCTTGTGAGTGTTTGGCAAGGGCACTGTTAAATTGGTTATAGAGCAACTTAACTTATGTATAATTTTAGTCTCGGCACCATGTACAGTTTTTGCATAATTCATTTTTGAATACTTTGGGGTTGGCTGCTACCCTCTTTGACGGCTTACGAATTTTTGGCAGTCGCATTGTTCGATTGGTTATTAGGCAACTTAATTTATGTATAAGTTTAATCGTGGTGCCATGTACAGTTTTTTCATAATTAATTTTTGAATATTTTGGGGTTGGCTGCTATCTTCTTTGACGGCTTGCGAATGTTTGGCAGGGACACTGTTAGATTAGTTATAAGGCAGCTTAAATTATGTATATGTTTAATCGCGGCACAATGTACAGTTTTTTCATAATTAATTTTTGAATATTTTGGGGGTGGCCGCTACCCCCTTCGACGGCTTGCGAGTGTTTGGCAAGGGCACTGTTTGATTGGTTATAGGGCAACTTAATTTATGTATAAGTTTAATCGCGGCTCCACATACAGTTTTTTCGTAATTAATTTTTGAATATTTTGGGGTTGGCTGCTACCCCTGTCGACGAATTGCGAGAGTTTGACAGGAGCACTGTTAGATTGGCAATGGGGCCACTTAATTTATGTATAGGTTTAAACACGGCACCATGTACAGTATTTTCATAATTAATTTTTGAATTCTTTGGGGTTGGCTGCTACCCCTTTCGACGGCTTGCGAGTGTTTGACAGGGGCACTGGTAGATTGGTAATGAGGCAACTTAATTTTTGAATATTTTAAGGTTGGCTGCTACCCTCTTTGGCGGCTTGCTAGTGTTTGGCAGGGGCACTGTTCGATTGGTTATAGGGCAACTTAATTTAGGTATAGCTTTAATCGTGGTACCATGTACAGTTTTTTCATAATTAATTTTTGAATATTTTGGGGTTGGCTGCTACCCCTTTCGACGGCTTGCGAGTGTTTGACAGGGGCACTGTTAGATTGGTAATGAGGCAACTTAATTTATGTATAAATTTAATCACGGCACCATGTACAGTTTTTTCGTAATTAATTTTTGAATATTTTGGGTTTGGCCGCTACCCCCTTCGACGGCTTGCGAGTGTTTGGCAGGTTCACTGTTAGATTGGTTATAGGGGAACTTAATTTATGTATAAGTTTAATTGTGGCACCATGTACAGTTTTTTCGTAAATAGTTTTTGAATATTTTGGGGTTGGCTGCTACCCTTTTCGACGGCTTGCGAATGTTTGGCAGGGACACTGTTAGATTAGTTATAAGGCAGCTTAACTTATGTATAAGTTTAATCACGGCACCATGTACAGTTTTTTTCATAAATAATATTGAATACTTTGGGGTTGGCCGCTACCCCCTTCGACGGCTTGCGAGTGTTTGGCAGGGGCACTGTTGGATTGGTTATGGGGGAACTTAATTTATGTATAAGTTTAATTGTGGCACCATGTACAGTTTTTTCGTAAATAGTTTTTGAATATTTTGGGGTTGGCTGCTACCCTTTTCGACGGCTTGCGAATGTTTGGCAGGGACACTGTTAGTTTAGTTATAAGGCAGCTTAACTTATGTATAAGTTTAATCGCGGCACCATGTACAGTTTTTTCATAAATAATATTGAATACTTTGGGGTTGGCTGCTACCCCTTTCGACGGCTTGTGAGTGTTTGGCAAGGCCACTGTTAAATTGGTTATGGAGCAACTTAACTTATGTATAATTTTAATCGCGGCACCAAGTACATTTTTTTCATAATTAAGTTTTGAATACCTTGGGGTTGGTTGCTACCCCCTTTGAGGGCTTGTGAGTGTTTGGCAAGGGCACTGTTAAATTGGTTATAGAACAACTTAACTTATGTATAATTTTAGTCTCGGCACCATGTACAGTTTTTTCATAATTCATTTTGGAATACTTTGGGGTGGCTGCTACCCCTTTCGACGGATTGCGAGTGTTTGACAGGGGCACTGTTAGATTGATAATGGGGCAACTTAATTTATGCATAAGTTTAATCGCTTCACCATGTACAGTTTTTTTATAATTAATTTTTGAATATTTTGGGGTTGGCCGCTACCCCTTTCGACTGCTTGCGAGTGTTTGACAGGGGCACTGTTAGATTGGTAATGGGGCAACTTAATTTATCTATAAGATTAATCGTGGTACCATTTACAATTTTCATAATTAAGTTTTGAATACTTTGGGGTTGGCTGCTACCCCCTTTGACGGCTTGTGAGTGTTTGGCAAGTGCACTGTTAAATTGGTTATAGAGGAACTTAACTAATGTATAATTTTAATCTCGGCACCATGTACAGTTTTTTCTTAATTAATTTTTGAATACTTTGGGGTTGGCTGCTACCCCTTTCGACTGCTTGCGAGTGTTTGACAGGGGCACTGTTAGATTGGTAATGGGGCAACTTAACTTATGAATAAGTTTAATCGCGGCACCATGTACAATTTTCATAATTAAGTTTTGAATACTTTGGGGTTGGCTGCTACCCCCTTTGACGGCTTGTGAGTGTTTGGCAAAGGCACTGTTAAATTGGTTATAGAGGAACTTAACTAATGTATAATTTTAATCTCGGCACCATGTACAGTTTTTTCATAATTAATTTTTGAATACTTTGGGGTTGGCTGCTACCCCTTTCGACGGCTTGCGAGTGTTTGACAGGGGCACTGTTAGATTGGTAATGGGGCAACTTAATTTATGCATAAGTTTAATCGCTTCACCAAGTACAGTTTTTTCATAATTAATTTTTGAATATTTTGGGGTTGGCCGCTACCCCCTTCGACGGCTTGCGAGTGTTTGGCAGGGCACTGTTCGATTGGTTATAGGGCAACTTAATTTATGTATAAGTTTAATTGTGGTACCATATACAGTTTTTTTATAATTAATTTTTGAATACATTGGGGTTGGCTGCTACCCCCTTCGACGGTTTGTGAGTGCTTGGCAAGGGCACTGTTAAATTGGTTATAGTGCAACTTAACTTATGTATAAGTTTAATCGTGGCACCATATGCAGTTTTTTCGTAATTAATTTTTGAATATTTTGGGGTTGGCTGCTACCCCTTTCGACGGCTTGCGAGTGTTTGACAGGGGCACTGTTAGATTTGTAATGAGGCAACTTAATTTATGTATAAGTTTAATCACGGCACCATGTACAGTTTTTTCGTAATTAATTTTTGAATATTTTGGGGTTGGCCGCTACCCCCTTCGACGGCTTGCGAGTGTTTGGCAGGTTCACTGTTAGATTGGTTATAGGGGAACTTAATTTATGTATAAGTTTAATTGTGGCACCATGTACAGTTTTTTCGTAAATAGTTTTTGAATATTTTGGGGTTGGCTGCTACCCTTTTCGACGGCTTGCGAATGTTTGGCAGGGACACTGTTAGATTAGTTATAAGGCAGCTTAACTTATGTATAAGTTTAATCACGGCACCATGTACAGTTTTTTTCATAAATAATATTGAATACTTTGGGGTTGGCCGCTACCCCCTTCGACGGCTTGCGAGTGTTTGGCAGGGGCACTGTTGGATTGGTTATGGGGGAACTTAATTTATGTATAAGTTTAATTGTGGCACCATGTACAGTTTTTTCGTAAATAGTTTTTGAATATTTTGGGGTTGGCTGCTACCCTTTTCGACGGCTTGCGAATGTTTGGCAGGGACACTGTTAGTTTAGTTATAAGGCAGCTTAACTTATGTATAAGTTTAATCGCGGCACCATGTACAGTTTTTTAAGAAATAATATTGAATACTTTGGGGTTGGCTGCTACCCCTTTCGACGGCTTGCGAGTGTTTGGCAAGGCCACTGTTAAATTGGTTATGGAGCAACTTAACTTATGTATAATTTTAATCGCGGCACCAAGTACATTTTTTTCATAATTAAGTTTTGAATACCTTGGGGTTGGTTGCTACCCCCTTTGAGGGCTTGTGAGTGTTTGGCAAGGGCACTGTTAAATTGGTTATAGAACAACTTAACTTATGTATAATTTTAGTCTCGGCACCATGTACAGTTTTTTCATAATTCATTTTGGAATACTTTGGGGTGGCTGCTACCCCTTTCGACGGATTGCGAGTGTTTGACAGGGGCACTGTTAGATTGATAATGGGGCAACTTAATTTATGCATAAGTTTAATCGCTTCACCATGTACAGTTTTTTTATAATTATTTTTGAATATTTTGGGGTTGGCCGCTACCCCTTTCGACTGCTTGCGAGTGTTTGACAGGGGCACTGTTAGATTGGTAATGGGGCAACTTAATTTATCTATAAGATTAATCGTGGTACCATGTACAATTTTCATAATTAAGTTTTGAATACTTTGGGGTTGGCTGCTACCCCCTTTGACGGCTTGTGAGTGTTTGGCAAGTGCACTGTTAAATTGGTTATAGAGGAACTTAACTAATGTATAATTTTAATCTCGGCACCATGTACAGTTTTTTCTTAATTAATTTTTGAATACTTTGGGGTTGGCTGCTACCCCTTTCGACTGCTTGCGAGTGTTTGACAGGGGCACTGTTAGATTGGTAATGGGGCAACTTAACTTATGTATAAGTTTAATCGCGGCACCATGTACAATTTTCATAATTAAGTTTTGAATACTTTGGGGTTGGCTGCTACCCCCTTTGACGGCTTGTGAGTGTTTGGCAAAGGCACTGTTAAATTGGTTATAGAGGAACTTAACTAATGTATAATTTTAATCTCGGCACCATGTACAGTTTTTTCATAATTAATTTTTGAATACTTTGGGGTTGGCTGCTACCCCTTTCGACGGCTTGCGAGTGTTTGACAGGGGCACTGTTAGATTGGTAATGGGGCAACTTAATTTATGCATAAGTTTAATCGCTTCACCAAGTACAGTTTTTTCATAATTAATTTTTGAATATTTTGGGGTTGGCCGCTACCCCCTTCGACGGCTTGCGAGTGTTTGGCAGGGCACTGTTCGATTGGTTATAGGGCAACTTAATTTATGTATAAGTTTAATTGTGGTACCATTTACAGTTTTTTTATAATTAATTTTTGAATACATTGGGGTTGGCTGCTACCCCCTTCGACGGTTTGTGAGTGCTTGGCAAGGGCACTGTTAAATTGGTTATAGTGCAACTTAACTTATGTATAAGTTTAATCGTGGCACCATATGCAGTTTTTTCGTAATTAATTTTTGAATATTTTGGGGTTGGCTGCTACCCCCTTCAACGGCTTGTGAGTGTTTGGCAAGGGCACTGTTAAATTGGTTATAGAGCAACTTAACTTATGTATAAGTTTAATCGCGGCACCACATACAGTTTTTTCGTAATTAATTTTTGAATATTTTGGGGTTGGCTGCTACCCCTTTCGACGGCTTGCAAATGTTTGGTAGAAGCACTGTTAAATTGGTTATGGGGCAACTTAATTTATGTAAAGTTTAAGCGCGGCACCATGTACAGTTTTTTTGTAATTAATTTTTGAATATTTTGGGGTTGGCTGCTACCCCTTTCGACAGCTTGCAAGTGTTTGTCAGGAGCACTGTTAGATTGATTATGGAGCAACTTAATTTATGTATAAGTTTAATCTTGGCACCAAGTACAGATTTTTCGTAATTAATTTTTGAATATTTTGGGGTTGGCTGCTACCCCCTTCGACGGCTTGTGAGTGTTTGGTAAGGGCACTGTTAAATTGGTTATAGAGCAACTTAATTTACGTATAAGTTTAATCGCGGCTCCACATACAGTTTTTTCGTAATTAATTTTTGAATATTTTGGAGTTGGCTGCTACCCCTTTCGACGGCTTGCAAGTGTTTGGCAGAAGCACTGTTAAATTGCTTATGGGGCAACTTAATTTATGTATAAATTTAATCGCGGCACCCTGTACAGTTTTTTCATAATTAATTTTTGAATTCTTTGGGGTTGGCTGCTACCCCTTTCGACGGCTTGCGAGTGTTTGACAGGGGCACTGTTAGATTGGTAATGAGGCAACTTAATTTATGTATAAGTTTAATCACGGCACCATGTACAGTTTTTTCGTAATTAATTTTTGAATATTTTGGGGTTGGCTGCTACCCCTTTCGACGGCTTGCAAATGTTTGGCAGAAGCACTGTTAAATTGGTTATGGGGCAACTTAATTTATGTATAAGTTTAAGTGCGGCACCATGTACAGTTTTTTCATAATTAAATTTGAATACTTTGGGGTCGGCCGCTACCACCTTCGACAGCTTGCAAGTGTTTGTCAGGAGCACTGTTAGATTGATTATGGGGCAACTTAATTTATGTATAAGTTTAATCGTGGCACCATTTACAGTTTTTTCGTAATTAATTTTTGAATATTTTAAGGTTGGCTGCTACCCTCTTTGGCGGCTTGCTAGTGTTTGGCAGGGGCACTGTTCGATTGGTTATAGGGCAACTTAATTTTGGTATAACTTTGATCGTGGTACCATGTACAGTTTTTTCATAATTAATTTTTGAATATTTTGGGGTTGGCCGCTACCCCCTTCGACGGCTTGCGAGTGTTTGGCAGGGCACTGTTCGATTGGTTATAGGGCAACTTAATTTATGTATAAGTTTAATTGTGGTACCATTTACAGTTTTTTTATAATTAATTTTTGAATACATTGGGGTTGGCTGCTACCCCCTTAGACGGTTTGTGAGTGCTTGGCAAGGGCACTGTTAAATTGGTTATAGTGCAACTTAACTTATGTATAAGTTTAATCGTGGCACCATATGCAGTTTTTTCGTAATTAATTTTTGAATATTTTGGGGTTGGCTGCTACCCCCTTCAACGGCTTGTGAGTGTTTGGCAAGGGCACTGTTAAATTGGTTATAGAGCAACTTAACTTATGTATAAGTTTAACCGCGGCACCACATACAGTTTTTTCGTAATTAATTTTTGAATATTTTGGGGTTGGCTGCTACCCCTTTCGACGGCTTGCAAATGTTTGGTAGAAGCACTGTTAAATTGGTTATGGGGCAACTTAATTTATGTATAAGTTTAAGCGAGGCACCATGTACAGTTTTTTCGTAATTAATTTTTGAATATTTTGGGGTTGGCTGCTACCCCTTTCGACAGCTTGCAAGTGTTTGTCAGGAGCACTGTTAGATTGATTATGGAGCAACTTAATTTATGTATAAGTTTAATCTTGGCCCCAAGTACAGATTTTTCGTAATTAATTTTTGAATATTTTGGGATTGGCTGCTACCCCCTTCGACGGCTTGTGAGTGTTTGGTAAGGGCACTGTTAAATTGGTTATAGAGCAACTTAATTTACGTATAAGTTTAATCGCGGCTCCACATACAGTTTTTTCGTAATTAATTTTTGAATATTTTGGAGTTGGCTGCTACCCCTTTCGACGGCTTGCAAGTGTTTGGCAGAAGCACTGTTAAATTGCTTATGGGGCAACTTAATTTATGTATAAATTTAATCGCGGCACCCTGTACAGTTTTTTCATAATTAATTTTTGAATTCTTTGGGGTTGGCTGCTACCCCTTTCGACGGCTTGCGAGTGTTTGACAGGGGCACTGTTAGATTGGTAATGAGGCAACTTAATTTATGTATAAGTTTAATCACGGCACCATGTACAGTTTTTTCGTAATTAATTTTTGAATATTTTGGGGTTGGCTGCTACCCCTTTCGACGGCTTGCAAATGTTTGGCAGAAGCACTGTTAAATTGGTTATGGGGCAACTTAATTTATGTATAAGTTTAAGTGCGACACCATGTACAGTTTTTTCATAATTAAATTTGAATACTTTGGGGTCGGCCGCTACCACCTTCGACAGCTTGCAAGTGTTTGTCAGGAGCACTGTTAGATTGATTATGGGGCAACTTAATTTATGTATAAGTTTAATCGTGGCACCATTTACAGTTTTTTCGTAATTAATTTTTGAATATTTTAAGGTTGGCTGCTACCCTCTTTGGCGGCTTGCTAGTGTTTGGCAGGGGCACTGTTCGATTCTTTATAGGGCAACTTAATTTATGTATATGTTTAATCGTGGTACCATGTACAGTTTTTTCATAATTAATATTGAATACTTTGGGGCTGGATGCTACCCCTTTCGACGGCTTGCGTGTGTTTGGCAAGGCCACTGTTAAATTGGTTATGGAGCAACTTAACTTATTTATAAGTTTAATCGCGGCACCATGCACATTTTTTTCATAATTAAGTTTTGAATACCTTGGGGTTGGTTGCTATCCCCTTTGAGGGCTTGTGAGCGTTTGGCAAGGGCACTGTTAAATTGGTTATAGAGCAACTTAACTTATGTATAATTTTAGTCTCGGCACCATGTACAGTTTTTTCATAATTCATTTTTGAATACTTTGGGGTTGGCTGCTACCCCTTTCGACGGCTTGCGAGTGTTTGACAGGGGCACTGTTAGATTGGTAATGGGGCAACTTAATTTATGTATAAGTTTAATCGCTTCACCAAGTACAGTTTTTTTGTAATTAATTTTTGAATATTTTGGGATTGGCTGCTACCCCTTTCGACGGCTTGCAAGTGTTTGGCAGAAGGACGGTAAAAT
Source organism: Agriotes lineatus (assembly GCA_940337035.1). NCBI lineage: Eukaryota > Metazoa > Arthropoda > Insecta > Coleoptera > Elateridae > Agriotes > Agriotes lineatus. The sequence continues at coordinate 10,333 of CALNHX010003864.1, read as the reverse complement.
TGGTTATGGGGCAACTTAATTTATGTATAAGTTTAATCGCGGCACGATGTACAGTTTTTTCATAATTAATTTTTGAATATTTTGGGGTTGGCCGCTACCCCTTTCGACGGCTTGCAAGTGTTTGGCAGAAGGACTGTAAAATTCTTTATGGGGCAACTTAATTTATGTATAAGTTTAATCGCGGCACCATGTACAGTTTTTTCATAATTAAATTTGAATACTTTGGGGTCGGCCGCTACCACCTTCGACAGCTTGCAAGTGTTTGTCAGGGGCACTGTTAGATTGATTATGGGGTAACTTAATTTATGTATAAGTTTAATCGTGGCACCATTTACAGTTTTTTCGTAATTAATTTTTGAATATCTTAAGGTTGGCTGCTAAACTCTTTGGCGGCTTGCTAGTGTTTGGCAGGGGCACTGTTCGATTGGTTATAGGGCAACTTAATTTAGGTATAATTTTAATCGTGGTACCATGTACAGTGTTTTCATAATTAACTTTGGAATACTTTTGGGGTTGGCTGCTACCCTCTTTGACGTCTTGCGAATTTTTGGCAGTCGCATTGTTCGATTGGTTATAGGGCAACTTAATTTATGTATAAGTTTAATCGTGGTACCATGTACAGTTTTTTCATAATTAATTTTTGAATATTTTGGGGATGGCTGCTACCCCTTTCGACAGCTTGCAAGTGTTTGTCAGGACCACTGTTAGATTGATTATGGGGCAACTTAATTTATGTATAAGTTTAATCGTGGCACCATTTACAGTTTTTTCGTAATTAATTTTTGAATATTTTAAGGTTGGCTGCTACCCTCTTTGGCGGCTTGCTAGTGTTTGGCAGGGACACTGTTCGATTGGTTATAGGGCAACTTAATTTAGGTATAACTTTAATCGTGGTACCATGTACAGTTTTTTCATAATTAATTTTGGAATACTTTTGGGGTTGGCTGCTACCCTCTTTGACGGCTTGCGAATTTTTGGCAGTCGCATTGTTCGATTGGTTATAGGGCAACTTAATTTATGTATAAGTTTAATCGTGGTACCATGTACAGTTTTTTCGTAATTAATTTTTGAATATTTTGGGGTTGGCTGCTACCTCTGTCGACGAATTGCGAGAGTTTGACAGGGGCACTGTTAGATTGGTAATGGGGCCACTTAATTTATGTATAAGTTTAATCACGGCACCATGTACAGTTTTTTCATAATTAATTTTTGAATATTTTGGGGTTGGCTGCTACCCCCTTCGACGGCTTGTGAGTGTTTGGTAAGGGCACTGTTAAATTGGTTATAGAGCAACTTAATTTACGTATAAGTTTAATCGCGGCTCCACATACAGTTTTTTCGTAATTAATTTTTGAATATTTTGGGGTTGGCTGCTACCCCTTTCGACGGCTTGCAAGTGTTTGGCAGAAGCACTGTTAAATTGCTTATGGGGTAACTTAATTTATGTATAAGTTTAATCGCGGCACCATGTACGGTTTTTTCATAATTAATTTTTGAATTCTTTGGGGTTGGCTGCTACCCCTTTCGACGGCGTGCGAGTGTTTGACAGGGGCACTGTTAGATTGGTAATGAGGCAACTTAATTTATGTATAAGTTTAATCACGGCACCATGTACAGTTTTTTCGTAATTAATTTTTGAATATTTTGGGGTTGGCTGCTACCCCTTTCGACGGCTTGCAAATGTTTGGCAGAAGCACTGTTAAATTGGTTATGGGGCAACTTAATTTATGTATAAGTTTAAGCGCGGCACCATGTACAGTATTTTCATAATTAAATTTGAATACTTTGGGGTCGGCCGCTACCACCTTCGACAGCTTGCAAGTGTTTGTCAGAAGCACTGTTAAATTGCTTATGGGGTAACTTAATTTATGTATAAGTTTAATCGTGGCACCATTAACAGTTTTTTCGTAATTTATTTTTGAATATTTTAAGGTTGGCTGCTACCCTCTTTGGCGGCTTGCTAGTGTTTGGCAGGGATACTGTTCGATTGGTTATAGGGTAACTTAATTTAGGTATAACTTTAATCGTGGTACCATGTACAGTTTTTTCATAATTAATTTTGGAATACTTTTGTAGTTGGCTGCTACCCTCTTTGACGGCTTGCGAATTTTTGGCAGTCGCATTGTTCGATTGGTTATAGGGCAACTTAATTTATGTATAAGTTTAATCGTGGTACCATGTACAGTTTTTTCATAATTAATTTTTGAATATTTTAGGGTTGACTGCTACCCCTTTCGACGGCTTGCGAGTGTTTGACAGGGGCACTGTTAGATTGGTAATGAGGCAACTTAATTTATGTATAAGTTTAATCGTGGCACCATTTACATTTTTTTCGTAATTAATTTTTGAATATTTTAAGGTTGGCTGCTACCCTCTTTGGCGGCTTGCTAGTGTTTGGCAGGGGCACTGTTCGATTGGTTATAGGGCAACTTAATTTAGGTATAACTTTAATCGTGGTACCATGTACAGTTTTTTCATAATTAATTTTGGAATATTTTGGGGTTGGCTGCTACCCTCTTTGAAGGCTTGCGAATTTTTGGCAGTCGCATTGTTCGATTGGTTATAGGGCAGCTTAACTTATGTATAAGTTTAATCGTGGTACCATGTACAGTTTTTTCATAATTAATCTTTGAATATTTTGGGGTTGGCTGCTACCCTTTTCGACGGCTTGCGAATGTTTGGCAGGGACACTGTTAGATTAGTTATAAGGCAGCTTTACTTATGTATAAGTTTAATCGCGGCACCATGTACAGTTTTTTCATAATTAATATTGAATACTTTGGGGTTGGCTGCTACCCCTTTCGACGGCTTGCGAGTGTTTGGCAAGGCCACTGTTAAATTGGTTATAGAGCAACTTAACTTATGTATAATTTTAGTCTCGGCACCATGTACAGTTTTTTCATAATTCATTTTTGAATACTTTGGGGTTGGCTGCTACCCCTTTCGACGGCTTCCGAGTGTTTGACAGAGGCACTGTTAGATTGGTAATGGGGCAACTTAATTTATGTATAAGTTTAATCGCTTCACCAAGTACAGTTTTTTCGTAATTAATTTTTGAATATTTTGGGATTGGCTGCTACCCCTTTCGACGGCTTGCAAGTGTTTGGCAGAAGGACTGTAAAATTGGTTATGGGGCAACTTAATTTATGTATAAGTTTAATCGCGGCACAATGTACAGTTTTTTCATAATTAATTTTTGAATATTTTGGGGTTGGCCGCTACCCTTTTCGACGGCTTGCGAGTGTTTGGCAGGGGCGCTGTTCGATTGGTTATAGGGCAACTTAATTTATGTATAAGTTTAATCGTGGTACCATGTACAGTTTTTTCATAATTAATTTTTAAATATATTGGGGTTGGCTGCTACCCTCTTTGACGGCTTGCTAGCGTTTGGCAGGTGCACTGTTAGATTAGTTATAAGGCAGCTTAACTTATGTATAATTTTAATCGTGGCACCATGTACAGTTTTTTTGTAAATAGTTTTTGAATATTTTGGGGTTGGCTGCTACCCTTTTCGACGGCTTGCGAGTGTTTGGCAGGGGCACTGTAGATTGGTTATGGGGGAACTTAATTTATGTATAAGTTTCATCGCTTCACCAAGTACAGTTTTTTCGTAATTAATTTTTGAATATTTTGGGATTGGCTGCTACCCCTTTCGACGGCTTGCAAGTGTTTGGCAGAAGGACTGTAAAATTGGTTATGGGGCAACTTAATTTATGTATAAGTTTAATCGCGGCACAATGTACAGTTTTTTCATAATTAATTTTTGAATATTTTGGGGTTGGCCGCTACCCTTTTCGACGGCTTGCGAGTGTTTGGCAGGGGCGCTGTTCGATTGGTTATAGGGCAACTTAATTTATGTATAAGTTTAATCGTGGTACCATGTACAGTTTTTTCATAATTAATTTTTAAATATATTGGGGTTGGCTGCTACCCTCTTTGACGGCTTGCTAGCGTTTGGCAGGGGCACTGTTAGATTAGTTATAAGGCAGCTTAACTTATGTATAATTTTAATCGTGGCACCATGTACAGTTTTTTTGTAAATAGTTTTTGAATATTTTGGGGTTGGCTGCTACCCTTTTCGACGGCTTGCGAGTGTTTGGCAGGGGCACTGTAGATTGGTTATGGGGGAACTTAATTTATGTATAAGTTTCATCGCGGCACCTTGTACAGTTTTTTCATAATTAATATTGAATACTTTGGGGTTGGCTGCTACCTTTTTCGACGGCTTGCGAGTTTTTGGCAGGGGCACTGTTACATTAGTTATATGACAACTTAATTTATGTATAAGTTTAATCGTGGTACCATGTACAGTTTTTTCATAATTAATTTTTGAATATTTTAGGGTTGACTGCTACCCCTTTCGACGGCTTGCGAGTGTTTGACAGGGGCACTGTTAGATTGGTAATGAGGCAACTTAATTTATGTATAAGTTTAATCGTGGCACCATTTACATTTTTTTCGTAATTAATTTTTGAATATTTTAAGGTTGGCTGCTACCCTCTTTGGCGGCTTGCTAGTGTTTGGCAGGGGCACTGTTCGATTGGTTATAGGGCAACTTAATTTAGGTATAACTTTAATCGTGGTACCATGTACAGTTTTTTCATAATTAATTTTGGAATATTTTGGGGTTGGCTGCTACCCTCTTTGAAGGCTTGCGAATTTTTGGCAGTCGCATTGTTCGATTGGTTATAGGGCAGCTTAACTTATGTATAAGTTTAATCGTGGTACCATGTACAGTTTTTTCATAATTAATCTTTGAATATTTTGGGGTTGGCTGCTACCCTTTTCGACGGCTTGCGAATGTTTGGCAGGGACACTGTTAGATTAGTTATAAGGCAGCTTAACTTATGTATAAGTTTAATCGCGGCACCATGTACAGTTTTTTCATAATTAATATTGAATACTTTGGGGTTGGCTGCTACCCCTTTCGACGGCTTGCGAGTGTTTGGCAAGGCCACTGTTAAATTGGTTATAGAGCAACTTAACTTATGTATAATTTTAGTCTCGGCACCATGTACAGTTTTTTCATAATTCATTTTTGAATACTTTGGGGTTGGCTGCTACCCCTTTCGACGGCTTCCGAGTGTTTGACAGAGGCACTGTTAGATTGGTAATGGGGCAACTTAATTTATGTATAAGTTTAATCGCTTCACCAAGTACAGTTTTTTCGTAATTAATTTTTGAATATTTTGGGATTGGCTGCTACCCCTTTCGACGGCTTGCAAGTGTTTGGCAGAAGGACTGTAAAATTGGTTATGGGGCAACTTAATTTATGTATAAGTTTAATCGCGGCACAATGTACAGTTTTTTCATAATTAATTTTTGAATATTTTGGGGTTGGCCGCTACCCTTTTCGACGGCTTGCGAGTGTTTGGCAGGGGCGCTGTTCGATTGGTTATAGGGCAACTTAATTTATGTATAAGTTTAATCGTGGTACCATGTACAGTTTTTTCATAATTAATTTTTAAATATATTGGGGTTGGCTGCTACCCTCTTTGACGGCTTGCTAGCGTTTGGCAGGTGCACTGTTAGATTAGTTATAAGGCAGCTTAACTTATGTATAATTTTAATCGTGGCACCATGTACAGTTTTTTTGTAAATAGTTTTTGAATATTTTGGGGTTGGCTGCTACCCTTTTCGACGGCTTGCGAGTGTTTGGCAGGGGCACTGTAGATTGGTTATGGGGGAACTTAATTTATGTATAAGTTTCATCGCTTCACCAAGTACAGTTTTTTCGTAATTAATTTTTGAATATTTTGGGATTGGCTGCTACCCCTTTCGACGGCTTGCAAGTGTTTGGCAGAAGGACTGTAAAATTGGTTATGGGGCAACTTAATTTATGTATAAGTTTAATCGCGGCACAATGTACAGTTTTTTCATAATTAATTTTTGAATATTTTGGGGTTGGCCGCTACCCTTTTCGACGGCTTGCGAGTGTTTGGCAGGGGCGCTGTTCGATTGGTTATAGGGCAACTTAATTTATGTATAAGTTTAATCGTGGTACCATGTACAGTTTTTTCATAATTAATTTTTAAATATATTGGGGTTGGCTGCTACCCTCTTTGACGGCTTGCTAGCGTTTGGCAGGGGCACTGTTAGATTAGTTATAAGGCAGCTTAACTTATGTATAATTTTAATCGTGGCACCATGTACAGTTTTTTTGTAAATAGTTTTTGAATATTTTGGGGTTGGCTGCTACCCTTTTCGACGGCTTGCGAGTGTTTGGCAGGGGCACTGTAGATTGGTTATGGGGGAACTTAATTTATGTATAAGTTTCATCGCGGCACCTTGTACAGTTTTTTCATAATTAATATTGAATACTTTGGGGTTGGCTGCTACCTTTTTCGACGGCTTGCGAGTTTTTGGCAGGGGCACTGTTACATTAGTTATATGACAACTTAATTTATGTATAAGTTTAATCGGGGCTCCATGTACAGTTTTTTCTTAATTAATTTTTGAATATTTTGGGGTTGGCTGCTACCCCTTTCGACGGCTTGCGAGTGTTTGGCAAGGGCACTGTTAAATTGGTTATGGTGCAACTTAACTTATGTATAAGTTTAATCGCGGCACCATGTACATTTTTTTCATAATTAAGTTTTGAATACCTTGGGGTTGGTTGCTACCCCCTTTGAGGGCTTGTGAGTGTTTGGCAAAGGCACTGTTAAATTGGTTATGGAGCAACTTAACTTATGTATAATTTTAGTCTCGGCACCATGTACAGGTTTTTCATAATACATTTTTGAATACTTTGGGGTTGGCTGTTATCCCTTTCGACGGCTTGCGAGTGTTTGACCGGGGCACTGTTAAAATGGTAATGGGGCAACTTAATTTATGTATAAGTTTAATCGCTTCATCAAGTACAGTTTTTTCGTAATTAATTTTTGAAAATTTTGGGATTGGCTGCTACCCCTTTCGACGGCTTGCAAGTGTTTGGCAGAAGAACTGTTAAATTGGTTATGGGGCAACTTAATTTATGTATAATTTTAATCGTGGTACCATGTACAGTTTTTTCATAATTAATTTTTGAATATATTGGAGTTGGCTGCTACCCTCTTTGACGGCTTGCTAGTGTTTGGCAGGGGCACTGTTAGATTAGTTATAAGGCAACTTAATTTATGTATAAGTTTAATCGCTGCACCATGTACAGTTTTTTCATCATCATTTTTGAATATTTTGGTGTTGGCTGCTACCCCCTTCGACGGCTTGCAAGTGTTTGGCAGAAACACTGTTAAATTGCTTATGGGGCAACTTAATTTATGTATAAGTTTAATCGCGGCACCATATGCAGTTTTTTCTTAATTAATTTTTGAATATTTTGGGGTTGGCTGCTACCCCTTTCGACGGCTTGTGAGTGTTTGACAGGGGCATTGTTAGATTGGTAATGGGGCAACTTAATTTATGTATAAATTTAATCACGGCACCATGTACAGTTTTTTCATAATTAATTTTAGAATATTTTGTGGTTGGCTGCTACCCCCTTCGACGGCTTGTGAGTGTTTGGCAAGGGCACTGTTAAATTGGTTATAGAGCAACTTAACTTATGTATAAGTTTAATCGCGGCACCATGTACAGTTTTTTCATAATTAAGTATTGCATACTTTGGGGTTGGCTGCTACCCTCTTTGACGGCTTGCGAATTTTTGGCAGGGGCACTGTTCGATTGGTTATAGGACAACGTAATTTATGTATAAGTTTAATCGGGGCTCCATGTACAGTTTTTCATAATTAAGTTTTGCATACTTTGGGGTTGGCTGCTACCCTCTTTGACGGCTTGCGAATTTTTGGCAGGGGCATTGTTAGATTAGTTACAGGACAACGTAATTTATGTATAAGTTTAATCGGGGCTCCATGTACAGTTTTTTCATAATTAAGTTTTGCATACTTTGGGGTTGGCTGCTACCCTCTTTGACGGCTTGCGAATTTTTGGCAGGGGCACTGTTCGATTGGTTATAGGGCAACTTAATTTATGTAGAAGTTTAATCGTGGTACCATGTACAATTTTTTCATAATTAATTTTTGAATATTTTGGGGTTGGCTGCTACCCTCTTTGACGGCTTGCGAATTTTTGGCAGGGGCATTGTTAGATTAGTTACAGGACAACGTAATTTATGTATAAGTTCAATCGGGGCTCCATGTACAGTTTTTTCATAATTAAGTTTTGCATACTTTGGGGTTGGCTGCTACAATCTTTGACGGCTTGCGAATTTTTGGCAGGGGCACTGTTCGCTTGGTTATAGGGCAACTTAATTTATGTAGAAGGTTAGTCGTGGTACCATGTACAGTTTTTTCATAATTAATTTTTGAATATTTTGGGGTTGGCTGCTACCCCTTTCGACGGCTTGCAAATGTTTGGCAGAAGCACTGTAAATTGGTTATGGGGCAACTTAATTTATGTATAAGTTTAAGCGCGGCACCATGTACAGTTTTTTCATAATTAATTTTTGAATACTTTGGGGTCGGCCGCTACCACCTTCGACAGCTTGCAAGTGTCTGTCAGGGGCACTGTTAGATTGATTATGGGGCAACTTAATTTATGTATAAGTTTAATCGTGGCACCATTTACAGTTTTTTCGTAATTAATTTTTGAATATTTTGGGGTTGGCTGCTACCCTCTTTGGTGCTTGCTAGTGTTTGGCAGGGGCACTGTTCGATTGGTTATAGGGCAACTTAATTTAGGTATAAGTTTAATCGTGGTACCATGTACAGTTTTTTCATAATTAATTTTTGAATATTTTGGGGTTGGCTGCTACCCCTTTCGACGGCTTGTAAATGTTTGGCAGAAGCACTGTAAATTGGTTATATGGCAACTTAATTTATGTATAAGTTTAAGCGCGGCACCATGTACAGTTTTTTCATAATTAATTTTTGAATACTTTGGGGTCGGCCGCTACCACCTTCGACAGCTTGCGAGTGTTTGGCAGAGGCACTGTTAGATTGGTTATGGGGAAACTTAATTTATGTATAAGTTTAATCGCGGCACCTTGTACAGTTTTTTCATAATTAATATTGAATACTTTGGGGTTGGCTGCTACCCCTTTCGACGGCTTGCGATTGTTTGCCAGGGGCACTGTTAGATTAGTTATATGACAACTTAATTTATGTATAAGTTTAATCGGGGCTCCATGTACAGTTTTTTCTTAATTAATTTTTGAATATTTTGGGGTTGGCTGCTACCCCTTTTGACGGCTTGCGAGTGTTTGGCAAGGGCACTGTTAAATTGGTTATGGAGCAACTTAACTTATGTATAAGTTTAATCGCGGCACCATGTACATTTTTTTCATAATTAAGTTTTGAATACCTTGGGGTTGGTTGCTACCCCCTTTGAGGGCTTGTGAGTGTTTGGCAAGGGCACTGTTAAATTGGTTATAGAGCAACTTAACTTATGTATAATTTTAGTCTCGGCACCATGTACAGTCTTTTCATAATTAATTTTTGAATACTTTGGGGTTGGCCGCTACCCCCTTTGACAGCTTGAAAGTGTTTGGCAGGGGCACTGTTAGATTGATTATGGGGCAACTTAATTTATGTATAAGTTTAATCGTGCCACCATGTACAGCCTTTTCGTAATTAATTTTTGAATATTTTGGGGTTGGCTGCTACTCTCTTTGGCGTCTTGCTAGTGTTTGGCAGGGGCACTGTTCGATTGGTTATAAGGCAACTTAATTTATGTATAAGTTTAGTCGTGGTACCATGTACAGTTTTTTCATAATTAATTTTTAAATATTTTGGGGTTGGCTGCTACCCTCTTTGACGGCTTGCGAGTGTTTGGCAGGGGCGCTGTTCGATTGGTTATAGGGCAACTTAATTTATGTATAAGTTTAATCGTGGTACCATGTACAGTTTTTTCATAATTAATTTTTAAATATATTGGGGTTGGCTGCTACCCTCTTTGACGGCTTGCTAGCGTTTGGCAGGTGCACTGTTAGATTAGTTATAAGGCAGCTTAACTTATGTATAATTTTAATCGTGGCACCATGTACAGTTTTTTTGTAAATAGTTTTTGAATATTTTGGGGTTGGCTGCTACCCTTTTCGACGGCTTGCGAGTGTTTGGCAGGGGCACTGTAGATTGGTTATGGGGGAACTTAATTTATGTATAAGTTTCATCGCTTCACCAAGTACAGTTTTTTCGTAATTAATTTTTGAATATTTTGGGATTGGCTGCTACCCCTTTCGACGGCTTGCAAGTGTTTGGCAGAAGGACTGTAAAATTGGTTATGGGGCAACTTAATTTATGTATAAGTTTAATCGCGGCACAAATACAGTTTTTTCATAATTAATTTTTGAATATTTTGGGGTTGGCCGCTACCCTTTTCGACGGCTTGCGAGTGTTTG